>JAINUV010001082.1:0-148835 GCA_020205505.1 Panax japonicus | reverse complement strand
CGTCCACATATTTATGTAACATCGATACGTGAAAAACGTTATGAACATGCGTCTACTTGGCGTAAAACGAGTCTATAGGCCACAGTTTCCTATCGATCGAGGATTTCAAATAAATCAATAAATCGAAGGTTTGAGCTTTCCTCACATCGCAATTCTCGCTTTTGGAATAACACTTCTTGCACACTCGTTCTTCATATCATCAGCTCCGGTGTGTAGCCTGAGCGATTTTAACTTTATCGATAAAAGTCGATTATACTTGTATATCACGTGGGTACTTAAGTTTTCATCTTCATCTCTAATATTTTTAAGTTATACGAAATGAGTCTTTGACATATCGTACTCGTACTCGTATACGATCTTCTACTCAACACGTCAGCTACCACGTTCGCTTTTTCAGATGGCATGATCAGAACATGTGCTGAAATGAGTCTCCTCTTGAGTTCTTCGAAGCTCTTCCCACATTCCTCGCTTCATTCGAATTTTGTATCTCTACGAGTCAGCTGCGTTAATGGAATAGCAATTCGAGAATATCCTTTAACGAATCTCCGATAATAACCAACTAAGCCTAAAAACTACGTATTTTGATTACCGACTTAGGTTGTTCTGAACTGTGACTCATATCCAAACCTTGGATAGCACGTCACAATGACACCTATCAGTTTATTATCGCACGAATATGTGTCCCCTACGAAGAGTCTGGCTTCGGTGCATTCCACAAAGAAAGTTACCAAATAAAGGCTCGGGTATCAACTTCTACAGTTGGGTTTTTAACTCCTGAAGTTCAATAGGAGCCATTCGATATGAGATTTTAGAAATGAGTTTTTGTACCGGATTTTAAAGTCGATACAAATTCAATATCACGCTCTGGGAGTAAGCCAAGAAATTCTTCAGGAAATACGTCAGGAAAAATCAATAACAACAGGAATATTATTCAAATCTGACGTATTTTTGTTCAAGTCTATAACATGATTAAGAAAGCTTGACATTCGTTTTTCAATAAACAAATGGCTTTATAATTTAATATGAAAGAGTTTGACTTCAATGGTTTGGTTACTTGAATTCAAATAACAGGTTGCTTAGGAATATGAAAACTAACAACCTTACGAAAACAATCAATTTTGGCATGATGAGTAGTAACCAATCAATCCTTAAAATCACATCAAAGCAAAGTATCTTTAAGAGATAAGGTCAACAGGTAAGGTGTGATGGTGCCAACTTGAATCAACAAGATTATAAACAGTGGATGTGATGAAAGTTTCTCCTAACGGAGTCTCCACAGATAGGTCAAAGTCTAATTTCTCTGGAGTCAAGTTCAAACGTTGAACGCAAGTAAGAGAGATAAAAGAATGGGTAGAACCGGTATCTAGTAAGGTATAAACTTCGCAAAAATTTATAATTAACTAACCCGTGCTAACTTCGTTCGGGTTCCTCGTATTTTGACCGGTCACGACAAACGCTCTTCCAGGAACCGTTGACTTTGACTTTTCTGGGAAATCCTTTTGAGTCACCATTCCCGCTGGACTGGGTTTCGCTACCGTACACTCTCGAGCGATATGTCCTTCCTTTCCACAATTATAGCATACCTTGAACTGTTGTGAGCAGTTTGGGCTGATATGTCCCTCTTTCCCGCATTTGTAACATACGACCGATTGTCTTTCTCCTCCCCTGGAACCAGTTGCTGCTGGCACTGTCGTCTTCACATGGTCGTTGTTAAATCTCCTCTTTTTAAAATCTCCTCCCGACTCGCTTCTTCTATTGTCATGGCCACGATTACCACCAGAGTGGTTACCGCCTTTGTCCATATTCTTCTTTCTCCGCTGGTTATCGTTATTCTGATGACTGCTATCTTCGGTATGATCCTGATTATGGTCCCTCGGTTGAACGTACTCGTTATCTCGCTCTAACAACTGAGCCCTGTTGACAACATCTGAATAGATAGAAAATTTATGAGAAATGAGATACTGACGTATACCGGGTTTCAAACCTCTCAGAAACATCCGCGTCATACGTTCCTCATTCTCCACCAAATGAGGTGCAAACCTGGATAACTCCGCGAACTTCGCTTCATACTGGGACACCGTCATGTTTTTCTGCTCCAGTCTAATAAATTCTACCTCTTTCATGTGACGAATACTTTCAGGAAAGTACTTGTCATTGAAAAGTTTCTGAATATTTCCCAAGACATGTTGAGTGCATCTGGCTGGGTACGCTTCACAGATTCCCACCAATAATCCGCTTCACCACGAAACATAAAGGTGGCGAATGGAACCTTCTGTTCCTCCGTGCATCCCAAGACATCGAATATCTTGGTAATTTGCTTGACCCATGTCTCCGCCATGATCGGATCTGGCTTTCCCTTAAATTCTGGTGGTCCCAACTCTTTGAACTGCTTGGCTGTGACAACCCGTGAATTGTTATCATTTCCTCCTGTATTTTGAACACGAGTCTCCCTCATTTGATTTTGCATGAACTGCAAAAAGCTTCTAAACATTGCGTCGTTCATCGTCTGATCAGTGGTGTTGTTCACAGGAGGAACATTGCCAGCCTGTTGCACGTTCTCCTTGTTGGTGAGTACAGGCGTTTCCACGGTCTTATTTCCACTGTTAATATTCTCAGTCGACATTCTCAAATACTGTCATAAAACAAAGGTTAATTAAGGAAATCAATATATCACATAATATCCCTATATACTGACCAAATAACAAATAAGCTTAGGTAGGACACACTAGCGAATGATTTACTCGTCTCTCCCCTCCTAGTTCTATTCCCCGATCTCCGCCAGAGACCATATCCCTAAGCTCTGATACCAACTATGACGCCCCCAAAATAGGTCCATTCCACCCAACCCATTCTGAGTCGCCAAATACATGGTACAGAAATAACTACAACTTCAATAATACAAATGTCGTGTGAAATACGACAATACATACTGTGAGTTTAAATACAGATATTGTCGTCTAGACAATATCCACACGCAAATAAATCCCCATCATAATTATTGATACATTATTTTACAAAAATGGTGAGGACTACTAAACAACTCTCTCTAGAACCTTCATTCCATACCCCGACTCGATCCTGCTATGTTCTCACCTCCTGAGAAGAAAATGGAACAACAAGGAAAAGGGTGAGCTCAACTAGCCCAGTAAAGAATATTATGACTAAGATAATACACAACAAATTATCGTTAGTCTTCAACAGGAAAAAATCTAATAGAATACAATAGACAACAAGTTTTAGATCAACAAATGCAGCGGAAACAGCAATCCATTAGAAGAGTCACGTAGAGAATGAATTCTACTGTCTTCTAAGATTTAAAAGTCCATCATCAATATTTTATCCCTGTAACAACAATCAATATATATCTTTAATCATCTTTGCACTACAGGCCAAAGATATTCATTTGTATCACCAGTTGGTCATGTTCATCTCAACACCTGTTCATCTTTGCACTACGGGCCAAAGAGATTCATCAGTTTAATCATTCATCTTTGCAGTACAGGCCAAAGATATTCATCAATTGTTCATGTTCATCTCAACACCTGTACATCTTTGCACTACGAGCCAAAGATATTCATAATAAAATCAACCATCTTTGCACTACAGGCCAAAGATATTCAGTAACACCATCATTTAGGACTGAGGATGATGAAAAATATTTTAAAGGAAACGAATCCAGTGAAACAAAATAACAAATATAAAGGATTCGTACTCTAAACAATCCGAGTTCAAAAATACTTCATAAATAATCATACTGAAGTAAAATTCAAGAATGATCAAAACATGGATACAATCAAAGCTAGTATCCACAATAGATATTTTGGACGAAGAAAAAAAAATAATTTTTCTGTGAATAGTGCCGTATTCGTGAATAGTGCCGTATACGTGAATAGTAACTCCGGCACAAAAAGTTCCAAATTTGATAAAAAAGTTCACCAATATTTTGGCATAATGATATTGAAGAAAAAATATCATTTGAGAAGAAAATAACATCCCTTACCTCAAAATAGCCGTACTTTTGACTGAATTTCGGTATAGTGCTGACAGAAACACGCACCGTATAGCAACACTCAAAGTATACTCACAAGAACACGCTTGATATATAGAGAGAGAAGTAGAGAGAAAACTTATGTTTCTGGTGTGATTTTCAATTCTAACTTAGCCCTCTATTTATAGGAAAATGCTAGAACGCCAAAGGAGACTAAATTAATAAAATATATTATTATTTATTCAAAATTCTTACCCACATATTTTGAAAACTCTAGCATGCCTTCTTTGGTCAAAAACATCAGTCACCCATGTGCCAACAACCACAAAAACGTTTTTCTTATATAAAATAATTAAAACTTCCAAAAATCAATTATTTCGGAACTCCGAAACTTCAATAATTCATGATAAATAGCCCTTTTGTCAGAAAATTCGAATCTCGCGATTTTTTATAGGAAATTAAATTCTCTACAACTTTGCAGAAGGAAGTATTTCCAAATTCCAAACAGAAATTATCCGAAATCCACAAACGGGCGATTTTACAGTCTATACTCAATTTTCGGTCAAAAATTATGTCCACCGACACACAAAACATGTGTTAAACATTTAATGCCAAAAAAATACTCTACCTCCTCATATACTCATATATCCCACATTCATTGTAAAAATATCATCGTTAATATATTATTAAAATAATATATTTAAATAAATTATTTTATCAGAAAAAGATAAAATATTAATTTTCAACAATTGTCACTTTTAAAAATTTTCTCCATCTATATCCACATAAAATGAATATTTTCTTTATCATAATAATCAATAATTAATTATTCAAAAATAATATTACAGAATCACAGTACTGACAACCAGGCCGTTCCCAGGATAGAGGGGGCTTTCCAATAAGGATTTCTCCTTACTGGCGCGCAATTAGATGACCAAACCTCTCCTTAGACAGAACTTTCTAGACATTGCCAATAATGTTATCTGATAATATTATTCAAATAATATGAATTATTGATCTGATAATGGAAAATACTATGCAATGACAATTATTGAAATAATAATAATATAAATATCAACGCAGCAATTATTGAATCAATAAAGTAATGAACAGTAACTCCTGTAGCAATTATTGAGTAGTGCCTTCTTTTGTAAGGATCAATAATTCAAAATACTGTGCAATACCGTGTGCTACTGTGCAACAACGCGTAGTACTGTATTTTAACCACCGGGTATTCCAACAGTGTTAATGGTAACAATTTACGCCGTTATTTATAAAACTCAATCTTTGTCGTTTTCTTTCATCCAATCGTTTTCCGTTATGGGGCCCACAATTGACTGATGCTGTAATTTGTTTTATTTTAATTAAGCAATTTGATGATGTGTAATTGGTATAAAACGATTCTGACATGTCTCAAAGAGGGGACTTGACATTTTTTTACGTATTTTCATATTAGAATTAGGGTTAGCACAGTGGGGGGACATCCAAACGGAGAACGAAGCCGCAACGTTTTATTTTCTTCTTCTTCTTGGAGTTTTTAATCATCGTGGATTTTTATTATTGAATGGAATTCTTTGGGGTTTTCATAGTTAATCATTGATTACTATTCAACGTTTGGGTTTGATTGTTCTTTACCTCTTATTCTTATTTGCTTGTTTATTGATCATGCTTAACATTGATCCCATAATGGCTTTTGGTTCCGCCATGAACTAAACTCCATTATGGGATTCTAACGGATTTTAATATGTAGTTTGGTTGCACATCTAAGTGTTAGATTTGTTTTGCATATCATTGAGTTATCTATCATGGTTGGTTTGTATGTATGAATGACTGATAATCTTCATGTTAGTATTTGTATGGAATTGAAAATGAACATATGAATATGGATGAAATCATGATAGCCTGCGAATATGGGGCTAGAGTAAGTCTTGCATATTTTGTGAAACAGATATGAATATACTGTTTTACCGTATGAGCTAGAGTAAGGGTTGTGCTTAAAATCAATAGGATTGTAATTGTTCATATGAATATGGTAATTGTGGTGTTATTGGTGATTACATGGATTCTAACATCTGTAGATGATATGTGAGTTGGTTATAGTGCATTAGAAAATGGTTATAACTCGCTTTTAAGCCCTTGGCTATTATCCTGTGATATGTAAACGCTTCTTGCATGACATATGGCTATTGAATGAAATATTGAATGAAGTTAGGATCCCATTCTTTCCACATCATATTTAATTCGTTTATATTCTTATTTTTAGTTGGTAATTATAATTTATTCAAATCAACAATTTAGTCTAAAGTCTCTGCATATAAATATAGTTAGTGATTAATGCATAGTAGTCTAATTTAACAACTTTCTCTGTGGGATCGATACTTTACTTACTCTGTATTACTTGTTGACCCGTGTATACTTGCATGAGTTAGAGATCTTTTATAAGAACTATAAAAGAGGCAACAAGTTTTTAGCGCCGTTGCCGGGGAAAGGCGTTAATGTAGATAATTATCATTAGTTTAAAGCTCTATTGTATGACTTAGACAAATCTGATCGTTTCTCATTTCTATTTTTTTGTTTTATTGGAATTTTCAGGTACAATGGCTGATTTTGTTTATCAATGGCCTTTTGCAAATAGGACTCAACCAAGGGACATAAGCAATGAGGGACTCAATGTATTTTCTACATTGTCAGGACAAATTGAAAAACTTTCGGAGAGGTTGGATGTTCTTGCAGAGCAACCTACTCGAGAGATAGCAGTTACATGTGAATACTGTGCTGGCGAGCATCCGAGTTATCAGTGCAACATCAAGGTTGGACAAGTGCAGTTTGGGGGTGATTTTTTCAACAACGATGGTTATCCTGATTATCAGCAAGGTTAGGGGTATCAACCAGATTATAAATGGAGTTATAACTATCAAGATCAATACTGCATCTCAAATCCAACATATCCACCAGATTTCTCATATCTACCTCCAGTGCAACAAGAAGAAAATTCAGAGTTGAAGGAATTCATGTCAAAAAGCATAGCCGACCATGAGGAGATGATGATGAATCAGGAGTTATCAAGCCAAAATCTTAACAAAAAGGTGGAACAACTCATTAGTTCATCAATGGATGGTTCTCAATACATGGATTTTAAAAGTGAACAAGATGATTCAAGATTGGAAGATTTGAGGTTCAAATTTGTAGCATCAATTGAGGAGAAGATGATTGAGCAAGAGAGGTCAATTCGAAAGCTTCAGAATCATATGGATCAAATGTTCGAAGCCTTGAACAATCGCCCTCCAAACAATTGGTGCTATGACATGGATGATGAAATCGATAGAGAGCCGGAAGTGCACATGCCACTGGATGAACTTAAAGGAGTGGACATTGAGGAGACAACTGGGGGTATTGAAAATGAAGAGCATGATCCAACTTGTATTATACCCCAAGTGCCTTCTCAGTTAGAGTTAAAAAATTTAGTGAAATTTGCACACCCATGTCCCCTAGGTAGTCCCATCCAGAGCAATAATTTTTTCGATTATGAGGCATCTTATAAACTGTGGTGGGCTGAGGAAGAGATAATAGAAGAAGGAAATCCCATTGTATCCTTCATGCCTCAATGCGAAAATCTATTCACAGATACAACGGGAGAAGCACCTGGCATTACAATGGAACTAGGGACATCATGTATAGAAAATATGCTAGGTGGCTTAAATTCACAGATTCTCATGATGGGGAACCTACCAAAGCAAATAGCGGTTCTAATGGATAGAGGGTTCTTATCTTATCATAGAGGAATTGGATAGCTGTGTCAAGAAGAGACAGTCAAGCTAATTGACTATAACTTAGCACTTGATGGGAGGCAACCCATCAATTCTTCACCCAAGAATTCAATTATTGTCGTTATTTCCTTTTGATTATTTTAGTTAGTAGTTCAAATTCAGTGATAATAAGTTATGGGATAAGCGAGCGTATACGCATGATATTAATTTCGCATAACGCCACCACTATTATATGTCTTATCCATGTGAATTAATATTTGTGCAGGTACAATGATTAGAGAGCATCACCGATGGAAGAGTGAGATCAAAGTAGAATGGCAGTAATTGGAGTCTCGCGGCCGCGCGGCCCAAGCAGTATCAACTCGCGCGCCCGCGCATTCAGCCAGTTAATCCACGAACCTTTCTGCAAGTCTCGCTCCCGCGTGCCTAATGCAGTAGATCATCACACGGCCAAGCGCGACACTTGATCCAGCTAGATAAAAACATTTTAAAACAGAAGTTGGAATCATTCGGACTCTTATTTGCGATATCAACAGAAGCGAGAATCTCTCACTCTCCATAACTCACGTCTCTATCTCTCTATCAGTTACAGATTGAGGCGTATTTCTCTCCATCAAATCCCCACGAGTCCCTTCACGATTCATCCACATCTCCGTCATTATATAAAGCTATGGCTCTACATTGGGTTAGCAAATACACTATCTCCTTCAGTAAGTTCATTTGCTATCTCTATCTCCAATGGGTCCAAAGAGAGTTCGGGCAGCTTCCTCCTCTTCATCTTCCTCCGGTTGTCATGAGGAGGATATTGTCGACCATAGCAAATTTCTATGTTTGGAGGCCCAGCAGGAGTACTATCGCATTGTCGCGAAGACATTCATCAAGGAAAGAGGATTTAGGCCAGAAGGTCAGGATGGGGAACTATGTGCCATGATCCGCGAACGAGGATGGGGTGGACTGACTGCTGCACCCACGCCGATTCCAATGAGCATAGTTCGAGAGTTCTATGCTAATGCCAAAGCCACCATGAACGATACCTCTATGGTTCGTTGTACAGAGGTAGACTACCAACCCTCCGCCATCAGAAACGTGTTGAGGCTCCCCGCTAGACCACCAGCAGGGGTGGCCAATTGGATCACGGGAGCTCATCAAGAAATAGACTTGGAGCAGGTCATCGCAGAATTGTGCATTCCCAGATCCCGATGGACTTACAAAGTTGGTACGACCCAACCTCGCATTTTTCCAGCAGCCGCATTGAATCGGTACGCCAAGGCATAGAATCTGTTCATTTGCGCTAAATTATTGCCATCATCGCATCAACATGAAATCACAGCAGAGAGAGCCATACTTCTGTGGGGCATCATCACTGGAGAATATATTGATGTAGGGTATTTGATCCGTCAAAACATTGTCAAGTATCTGAAGGGAACTACCACTGGCAGCATCCCACATGTTTCAGTGATAGCCATATTATGTGCACAACAAGGGGTTCGTTGGGGCAATGAGCAAATACAGTATCCCAGCCAAGATATCACGCACTCCATAATTGCCAAATTTGAGGACTGGGCAGGTGGCGAGCCACATCCGCGATGACGAGGATTCATTCTCCGACCCACCTTTTTCGAGCTAACCCAGCAGCCCCCATAGTCTGATGAAGTAGGTCCATCCACCCGTGAGCAGCCTGTCTCTAGCGATCGACACCTCCGAAGGTTGGAGCGCAAAGTCGACGCATTGTATGACAATCTTGGGACATTCGGTACGGGACTTTCTAGGGCTTTGGTCGAAGCATTCTCTCACCAAGGAACCATGCTTGAATGGCCCCAGTTTGGGACCGCCGTGCCGTATTCACCACCAGATTCACCACCCGAGGAGGGTGGTCATTCCAATCAGTAGGGGAGTTTTCTAGTACCCTTTACCTTCACTCAATGAGGACATTGAACATTTTAAGTTTGGGGGTATTGGTGTACTTGCATATTAGTTTAGTTGCATTTTATTTTAGCATGTTTAGTTTAATTTTGCAAGAATGTGTTAGTTAAAATTTTGCATGAATATGTGTTAGTTAAATTTTAGCATAATTTTTTTTTATTCATTGATAGTATGTTTAATTTAATGTCTCACATAAATTCTTGCGTATAAATAGAAATTTTTGCCTAAGCCAATGATGATAGTGAATTGTGAACGATTTCAGAATATGTTGCATAACACAACGTGGATATAATGTTTTACACAATGCGATTCATGTGGTTGTTTATATGCTTTCGATTTGCACAATTGTGTTCATATTCACTTATAAGTCTAAGATGTGTGTCTTGCAATGCTCAATAGAACATGTAGATTTAAAATAAGAAACATGAAGAAAGTGTTGTAGATTGTAAAGTCATTGAGGTGCAAATTTTTGGGGAACATGGGTATGCTGTGTGTATATATATATATATATATATATATATATATATATATATGCAATAACGTGACTAGTCTTAATTCGGGGCCCTGGCTACTTGAGTAAGTACACCCGAGGGGATTGTCTCTACACCTAGCGCCCTAAGATCTTTCATGGTCTGGGAGTCGTTGGTTGAAAACTCGCTAAAGGGTAGCAGTGTGCCTAATGGATTAAGGCATTGCACGGTCATGTGAAACAAAAAGGAAAATAGCAAAAAAAAAAGAATCAATAGCAATAAACACCACGGGAAAGTGCAAAATCGCCCTCGTAAGTAGCAATAAAGCAATAAACCCATTGTTGAACCTTAGTTTGCGGTGAGATGTCGAAACAGTCTATGTGCATGAGTATACATGAATCTTTATTTAGATTATAATTTTCTATGAGAAGCAATGTAGGATACATAATCTTTGCTTGGATCAAGTTTTTGTGAACAACACACACACACACACAGCATCTCTATAGCATTCATGAATTATCTGCGTGTATGATGTTATATCTATGGTTTGGTTTGAAATTATGTTCTAGAATCCGGATAGTTCACTGAGGTAATTTGGGCTGAAATTCTGTTATGGTCAAGATTATGCGAGACTAGTTTGCATCATAAAGTAGTTGAATAGTTTTTTTTAGTTACATTTTTAGTGTTCATGCATATGCATTGCTTGAGGGCAAGCAACATTTCAAGTTTGGGGGTATTTGATAAGTGATATTTTTACTCACTTATTGTATATTAATCCATGCGAAGTGTGCCCACCTTGAGTACATTTTATTGTGTTTTAGTCGTATTTCACGTTATTTTGCATTTCATATACTAAAAACTCCTTTTAGTGAATAAGTGCAGGAATCGGCGTTATTTTGGTGGAAATTGAGGCATCGGTGAGCGTATGTGTGTAGGCTACTGGAAAGGTGAGGATGTGCATGGCATGGGAGCATAATGAGGCATGGAAATCAAGCAAACAAAAGGTTAAGGCATGGGCAAACAAGTAACAGCAGGAGCAAAACATAAACCAGACTCAGGATTTGCAGGACATAGGCCGCGCGGCTGTGCGGCAATATAAAGGCAGGCTCGCGCGCCCGCGCGAGTGCAGGGCTGAACATAAGGAGCATTCTGTATGTCAAGCGCCCGCGAGGCAAGGACCGCGCGCTCGCGAGAGACCCAGCGTGCGCCCGCGAGGCAGGAGCGCGCGACCGCACGTTAAGACATCTGGAGGCACTGGGCATAATGTAAGTCTCGCGGCCGCGAGACAAATATACTAGAGCCGCTTGCGGCCGCGCGCGATGCTGATGCTGTAATTTGTTTTATTTTTAATTAAGCAATTTGATGATGTGTAATTGGTATAAAAACGATTCTGAAGTGTGTCAAAGAGGGGACTTGACATTTTTTACGTATTTTCATATTAGAATTAGGGTTAGCACAGTGGGGGGACATCTAAACGGAGAACGAAGCCGCAACGTTTTATTTTTTTCTTCTTCTTGGAGTTCTTAACCATCGTGGATTTTTATTATTGAATGGAATTCTTTGGGGTTTTCATAGTTAATCATTGATTACTATTCAGCGTTTGGGTTTGATTGTTCTCTACCTCTTACTCTTATTTACTTGTTTATTGATCATGCTTAACATTGATCCCATAATGGCTTTTGGTTCCGCCATGAACTAAACTCCATTATGGAATTCTAACGGATTTTAATATGTAGTTTGGTTGCACATCTAAGTGTTAGATTTGTTTTGCATATCATTGGGTTATCTATCATGGTTGGTTTATATGTATGAATGACTGATAATCTTCATGTTAGTATTTGTATGGAATTGAAAATGAACATATGAATATGGATGAAATCATGATAGCTTGCGAATATGGGGCTAGAGTAAGTCTTGCATATTTTGTGAAACAGATAGGAATATACTGTTTTACCGTATGAGCTAGAGTAAGGGTTGTGCTTAAAATCAATAGGATTGCAATTGCACATATGAATATGGTAATTGTGGTGTTATTGGTGATTACATGGATTCTAACATCTGTAAATGATATGTGAGTTGGTTATAGTGCATTGGAAAATGGTTATAACTCGCTTTTAAGCCCTTGGCTATTATCTTGGTATATGTAAACGCTTCATGCATGACATATGTCGATTGAATGAAATATTTATTGAAGTTAGGATCCCATTGTTTCCACATCATATCTAATTCGTTTATATTCTTATTTTTAGTTGGTAATTATAATTTATTCAAATCAACAATTTAGTCTAAAGTCTCAACATATAAATATAGTGAGTGATTAATGCATAGTAGTCTAATTTAACAACTTTCTCTGTGGGATCGATACTTTACTTACTCTGTATTACTTGTTGACCTGTGTATACTTGTATGAGTTAGAGCTCATTTATAAGAACTATAAAAGAGGCAACATGGACTCTTTGGGGTGTTGTGATATACTGCTGTATCGGCGGTGTGTATGGTAGAGAGATTGGTTGATGCACACTTGCATCATGCAAAGCTGGCACTGGCGGCAGTTGCTGGCTCACTCACTGGACGTTGCCTGGAATGGTTGGCATTTATAGCTGTCTAATAATGGGAGAGCAGTTGGGATGATGTTTTTCTGAGGTTGGCTTGCTTCCAACCTAAGTTGTGGCACGTCGCCTCTGTGCTGGGCCTCCAAGTTGATTATTGGAACCAATTGACTTTCCATCGATGGAGGTACAATCTGGTTCTCTTTATTGTTGCTGCCATTGTTGTTGTCTTCCACTCCTACCTGTTCCCCCTGCGAAATTCCTGGGAACATGGCCTTAAAAGTGGGAATCTGCATCAACTGCTGGCTGAAATTCCCCATCTCCTCTTGCTTCCTTTGCATTTCCAACATCATGGCCATCATCATCCCTTGCCCTTCTCGTGCTTCCTTCAATGCCTTGAGCATCTCCAGTTGCACCGCATTCGTCTGGTCTCCACATGCATACTCGCCTTGCCTTCCTGCGTTGGTTTATTGTTGATTAGCCATATGTGGTGATGTCGAACTCCCTTCTGAAGCGTCTTCAATAAGTGATTGGTCAAAATCCAGGTTTGCGCCTTGAAATGCTTGAGTTACTTGTCTTGGAACTGGATCTGGTGAGGTAAGGCTATTTGTTGGTGAAGCATCTCTTCCTGTAGTTCTCCCATTTCGAGTTGTGGGCATACCCTTCACGAATTCTACACCTCCCCAGCAGAGTCGCCAAATAAATGTGGGCAAGGAAATCGTATCTTGCTAGGGTTAGGGTTTCGTGTTGGCCGAGGAGGAGAGAAATCCACGAAGAATACGGAATTGATTGTAGAGGGGAGAACGACAGGTGGGCGCTTACTCTAACGACGCGTGGCTGAACCTCTAGAATTCGGAAACCGTGTAAGTTATTGGGATTCCAAGAGCCTTCTTCAGTTCTGTGACAACCCCAAAATAGGTCCATTCCATCCAACCTATTCTGAGTCGCCAAATACATGGTACAGAAAACAACTACAACTTTATTACAACAATTGTCGTGCAAAATACAACAACACATATGCTGTGAGTTTGGATACAAATATATACCAAACGTGACTCATGTTCCAACCGTGGATATCACCTCACAATGACACCTTACATAAAGGTATAGTCAAAAACTATTTTAGAATTTAGAATCTTTTGGAAGTGCTCAAGGAAACCTTCGTACATGGGAGGCCATGCTTCTAGGTTATAATATATATCATATGACCACAGAATTATCCTTGGTTGACCCAATAGACCCCAAAGAAAAATGAGAAGATTACTATCATATTCTTCCCAATGGTGAGTCTTTTCTTGACATATCATTATCTCCACTGTATCTAATTGAGAGTTATACTTCAACCAAATACCAAGGTCATATAGGTAGTGCTCGTAGATATACTCAGCAAATGGATGAGTACAACCTTGTCTTATGATGACTCGAGGTTGTATGTCATGAGACATCTTGTATGATAGTGGCAAAACACCATTCCAACGTTGGGTTTGCCTCACCCTATTTGTTTCACCAAATATAACTACTAAATGATGTCCACCGTTTTATTCCCCTGTTACCCCCGCTCGACCCAGCTACACTCTTATTACCTGAAAGGAATTGTGAAGCAAAAGGGTGAGCATAACTAGCTCAATAAAAAATATCATGACTAAAGATAATTAAATTATCAATAGCCTTCATCAGTATTAAATCAGAGATTTAGAACATATGATAATTGATAAAACTTTTCAACCATAGTTACAGCGGAACGAGCAATCCATTAAAAGAGTCAAATAGACCATAAAGTCTATTATCTTCTCCATGTTAAAAATCCACCAACACTGTTTTATCCCTGTAACATCACTCAACAGTTCCTTTCCACAATTATATGAATAACTTATAATCATAATTGTGATTCTAAATTCCTCTTCACACCCATGACGAAGATAATTTTTATCACATGTCTTTACCTGAAGCATCAAAGATCATGGTTATATCAAATCACAGTTCATGTTTATAATCATACTAACAATTTCATCTTTACACTATGGGCAAAAGATATTCATCAATAGACCATCTTTGCACTACAGGCCAAAGATATTCAACAACAGGTCATCTTTGCACTACGGGCCAAAGATATTCATCAACAATTCATCTTTGCACTATAGGCCAAAGATATTCAATAACAGTTCATTTTTGCACTACGGGCCAAAGATATTCAACAACAGATCATCTTTGCACTGCATACCAAAGATATTCAACAACAGATCATCTTTGCACTACAGGCAAAAGATATTCAACAACAGATCATCTTTGCACTACAGGCCAAAGATATTCATTAACAGTTCATCTTTGCAATACATGCCAAAGATATTCATCAACAGTTCATATTTGCACTACAGGCCAAATATATTAATGTGACAACCCCAAAATAGGTCCATTTCATCCAACCCATTCTGAGTCGCCAAATACATGGTACAGAAAATAACTACAACTTTATTACAACAATTGTCGTGCAAAATACAACAACACATATACTGTGAGTTTGGATACAAATATATATACCAACTGTGACTCTCATCCCAACCTTGGATAGCACGTCACAATGACACCTTACATAAATGTATAGTCAAAAATTATTTTAGAAATTAGAATCTTTGGGAAGTGCTCAAGGAAATCTTTGTATATGGGAGACCATGCTTCTAGGTTATGATAGATATCATATGGCCACAGAATTATCCTTGGTTGACCCAATAGACCCCAAAGAAAAACGAGAAGATTACTATCATATTCTTCCCAATGGTGAGTCTTCTCTTAACTTATCATTATCTCCACTGTCTCAAATTAAGAATTATACTTCAAACAAACACCAAGATTATATAGGTAGTGCTCATAAATATACCCAGCAAGTGGATGAGCACATCTCTGTCTTATGATGACACGAGGTTGTATGTCATTAGACATCTTGTATGATAGTGGCAAAACACACTTCCAACGTTGGGTTCGCCTCTCCCTATATGATTCACCAAATATAACTACTAAAAGATGTATACAACACACTTGTCTATACTGTTTAGGGAGAAATCCACAGCTAGATACCACCGTTCTATTCCCTTGTTACCCCCGCTTGACCCAGCTACACTTTTATTACCTGAAAGGAATTATGAAGCAAAAGGGTGAGCACAACTAGCTCAGTAAAGAATATCATGACTAAAGATAATTAAATTGTCAATAGCCTTCATCAATAACAAATCAAAGATTTAGAACATATGGTAGATGATAAAAATTTCAACCATAGTTGAAGCGGAACGAGCAATCCATTAGAAGAGTCAAATAGACAATACAGTCTATTATCTTCTCCATGTTAAAAATCCACCAACAATGTTTTATCCTTGTAACGTCAATCAACAGTTCCTTTCCACAATTATATGAATATCTCATAATCATAATTGTGATTCTAAATTCCTCTTCGTACCTAGGACGAATATAATTTTCATCACATGTCATTACCTGAAACATCAAAGATCATGGTTATACCAAATCACAGTTCCTGTTCATAACCATACTAATAAATTCATCTTTGCACTACGGGTCAAAGATATTCATCCACAGTTCATCTTCGCACCACTGGTCAAAGATATTCAACAACAGGTCATCTTTGCACTACTGGCCAAAGATATTCATCAACAATTCATCTTTGTATTACATGCCAAAGATATTCCTCAACAGTTCATATTTGCACTACAAGCCAAATATATTCATCAACAGTTCATATTTGCATTACAGGCCAAATATATTAATATCTCAAAGAAATATATAATCATTTCAGAATTTATATAAACAATAATTATAACCATGTTAATCAATTCACCTTTGCACTTAAGCTAAAGATATTCAATTATAAATTCAATGGTCATGATCATACCAGTCACAATTCAACTTTTCACTACTGGCCAAAGAGAACCCTAGTCATGATCATACCAATAATCTACTCATTTTTACACTCCAGTGAAAGAGAATTTCAACATCAGGGTTATAAAAATATTATATATGATAATAAAATCAATATAGTAAATATATAGTTTTAATCTCCAGAGTAATATTCATAAATCAACTATAATTTGGTTAGAAAAAGAAACCAATTTTGCAGTGAATAGTACTCGTGAATAGTAACTCATAAATAGTAACTCATGAATAGTAACCTTGACACAAAAAGATAGAAATTCCACAATAAAATCCAAACCAAACTTATAAACAATTTATTTTAATTGTTTACACTTTACTAAATAATGCATTTAATCATCATAAAATGCCAACTTATAAGATTTCATCACCAATAACCAAAACCCTCATCAAAAATCTGCATATACCACATATATGATTCTCAAGCCATAAAATCATATTTTTTAATTTTCTTCCTTCACATAACATATTTAACTCATTTATTCATAACTAGTCCATTTTTATGAAAAATACCAAATCAGTTCCAAAAATATTTCTTTTCAGAGATTTAGCAGAATATAGTCCCATATTGAACATATATTTTTCTTAGAATTTTTAAAATTCATTTACTATTTTTCATATGGCCAAAACCGCTGAATATTTAGACATTTATCATAAATTGTACTTTTATCCAAAAATTCCAAAATTCACAGAGTACACTGATATTATATAGATGTACTCCCAATAAAAATTTTATCAATTTTGGAGTTAACCATAAGGAGTTATAAGCGGTTACTTTTAAAATAGTATTTTCTCATAAAATTCATAACTCTTAATCTATACATACAAAAATCACCATTTTTGGACACAATCAATAAAACTCATCAACCTATCATTTTAAATTTTTTCAGAATTTTCTGAAGGTCAGAAGAAGTACGAACTGAAAAACATAATAACCCTTAAAATCCCTTACTATCCCTTACCTCAAAAGAGCAGCACATCTGACTAGATATCGGATATGACGCTGAAGGAAACTTGCACTGATGAATATCAACTCACCAAGTATCTAAATACTCATAAAATACAATCAATAATCTAGAGAGAGAAAACTTATGTTTCTGGTGTGATTTTCAATTCTAACTTAGCCCTCTATTTATAGGAAAATTTTAGCAGACTTGACCTGCAACCTGATGGCTTTACCTACTACTATTTCCACCCACCACATTTGAAATAAAATTCAGCACATTTTTTCACCAACCATAAGTAGGGCCTACCAATTCTAGAATTTTCCACCAAAATTATTTATAAACCTAATTTTTGAATCAGTCACCTCTTAAAATTCATAACAAATCATACGTTCATTTTTAACGGTTCAAAATTTGTGGACATATACTTAACTTATATATGTATAACATATCCAAAAATTACAACAATCCAACGGTCGGATTAAAATTATAACTCACGCAATATATCTCAAAAACACTGGTTTAATTTTTAATACCTTCATTCCGACAAAAATACTGATAAAATACCTCAACATTAATTCCTTCATTTATAACTACATAAATAAATTCATCATTTATATCCACATCAAATAAATATTTCCTTATCATATAAATCAATAATTAATTATTCATAAATAATATTACAGAATCACAGTTATGACAACCAGGCCATTCCCAGGAAAGAGGGGGCTTTCCAATAAGAATTTCTCCTTACTGGCGCGCAATTAGGTGACCAAACCTCTCATTGACAGAACTTTCTAGACATTGCCAATAATGTTATCTAATAATATTATTCAAATAATATGAATTATTGATCTGATAATGAGAAATATTGTGCAGTGTTAATTATTAAAACAACAATAATATAAAATATCAACGCAGCAATTATTGAATCAATAAAATAAAATATTGAACATTAATTACTGTAAAAATTATTGAGTAGTGCCTTCTTATGTAAGGATCAATAATTCAAAAATACTGTGTAAAATCGTGTGCTACTATGCAAATACGTGTATTACTGTATTTTAACCACCGGGTATTACAATAGTGTTAACGGTAACGATTACGCCATTATTTATAAAAACTTAATTTTGTCGTTTTCTTCATCCGACAGTTATTTTGTTATGGGCCCACAAATGGTTGCGCCGTCGTACGAATATTCCCCGACAGAAAGAATATTCCACGACCAAACGAATATTCCCCGACAACAATGAATATTTTATAACCACTTGTGTATTTTGAAAAAAAAATTCATATATCACCCTTAACTTTAAAAATCTTAATATATGATAATAAAAATAATAGGATCAACAACTACCTTTAATTTCAAGAGCAATATTAATTCATAAATCGACGATAATTTGGTCAGAAAAAGAAATCAATTTTGTAATGAATAGTAACTCGTGAATAGTAACCCATGAATAGTAACTTCGTGAATAGTAACTCGTAAAATTATCATTTCAAATTTTTCCAGAATTTTTGAAGGTCAGAAAAATTACGAAACTGAAAAACATAACAACCCTTAAAATCCCTTACTATCCCTTACCTCAAAAGAGCAGTACTTCTGATTGGATATCAGATATGACGCTGAAAAAAACTTGCACTGATGAATAGCAACTCACCAAGTATCTAAATACTCACAAAATACACTGGATAATCTAGAGAGAAAACTTATGAATTCTGGTGTGATTTTCAATTATAACTTAACCCTCTATTTATAGGAAAATGTTAGCACGCCGAAGCAGACTTGACTTGCTACCTGATGGCTTTACCTGCTACTATTCCACCAACCAAAAATCAGTCATCTTTCCCATCAACCAAAAGTGGGGTCCACCCATTTCTAGAATTTTCCACCAAAATCATTTATAAACCTAATTTCCGAATCAGTCACCTCTTAAAATTCATAACAAATCATTCGTTCGTTTTTAACGGTTCAAAATTTGTGAACATATACTCAACTTATATATGTATAACATATCCAAAAATCACAACGATCCAACGGTCAGATTAAAAATTATAACTCACACAATAAAGCTGTAAGAACACTGATTTGATCTTTTAACACCTCAAATCCGACAAAATACTGATAAAATACCTCAACATTAATTCCTTCATTTATAACCACATAAATAAATCCATCATTTATATCCACATCAAATAAATATTTTATTACCATATAAATCAATAATTAATTATTCACAAATAATATTACAGAATCATAATAATGACAACCATGCAGTTCCCAGGAAAGACGGGGCTTTCCGATAAGGATTTCTCCTTACTGGTGCGCAATTAGGTGACCAAACCTCTCTTTGACAGAATTTTCTAGACTTTGCCAATAATGCTATCTAATAATATTATTCAAATAATATGAATTATTGATCCGATAATGAAAAATACTGTGCAGTGACAATTATTGAAACAACAATAATATAAAATATCAACGCAATAATTATTGAACCAATAAAATAAAATATTGAACAGTAATTACTGTAACAATTATTGAATAGTGCCTTCTTACGTAAGGATCAATAATTCAAAAATATTGTACAAAACCGTGTGCTACTGTGCAACTACGCGTATTACTGTATTTTAACCACCCGGTATTCCAACAGTGTTAACGGTAACAATTACGCCGTTATTTATAAAAACTCAAACTTGTCGTTTTCTTCATCCGACAGTTATTCGTTATGAGGCCCACAAATGGTTGCGCCGTCGTACGAATATTCCCCGACAACAAGAATATTCCACGACCAAACGAATATTCTCTGACAACAATGAATATTTTATAACCACTTGTGTATTTTGAAAATTTTATATATATCACCCTTAACTTTAAACTTTTATCAATTTAACCATTTACTAAATAGAAAAATTGAATATTTTTATTTCATAAAATTCGGGGTCTTACAAGTTCTTCGAGTTGAGAGAGTGTTCAAATCTTGTTAGTGCTTTTAGGTGGAATATCCAAGGCTTAAGCTACCAAAAGAGTCCTCCCCCTTCCTAGAATGGAAGGGGTATTTATAGAGTTTTCTGGACTTAAGTCATCACATGCTAGGCACATGTTTTCAATGAAATTCCAGAAATACTCTTCAGTCATTAAAGTAATGCCCATATTGCCATGTCCTTCTAGCCACCAATCAAATCTCTTAATCAATTTCCAAAATGAGCCGCCTCCACAGGTCTTCTGCCTCGGGACCCGTGGAGGCTTCTCCCGGGTCTAGCACATTTATTTCTGACTTTTATATCTTCATTTCATTTGGTCATGCGAACTCTAAATTGCACATTTAATGAGGTGATGGAACCCTAATTGTGCATTTAATTTAATTAAGTCACGTGAACCCTAATTTTACACATGGGCCATACGTTTCAATCATAATTCTACAAAAAAACTTCGTTGGACTAAAAATCTTTTATTGTACTGCTAACGAGATTTGATAGTTAAAGGAAGGTTTTGTTCAATACACAATATTAATTATGTAATTCACTTATATTTAAAATATAATATTCTTTTAAAAATATGCCATTTAATTTCTTTTTAATTGTAATATCAATAAAACAATCCATCTTTTTTTAAATAAATATTTATTATAGTTTTTTGTTTCAAAATATAAAATCATAATTAACTTTCTTAAAGAAACATTTTTAAACTTAAAGCTTATATATATACATTCATTTAATTTTAGTCAACACAATAATAAAAAAATTAAATTCTTTAAGAGGTTTTTATAGTTATAAGATTTATTGTTTTATAATTTTAAATAAATTATATTGATTTTTAGTTTTAAAATATGTGAAATTAAGTTTTAAACATATAACGATATTTGTTTCGATAGTGATGATCGAGGATGACAACACATCTTGCTCGTAATTGGATATGGGCACCTCAACATTTGTTTTTCGTTCTTTCAAATTAATTTGTAACGGATTTTATTTTTGGTAAAATAGATATTTCTTCAATCTTTTATGATAATTTCCCAGAGTCTATCAAATGAAAAATAAAAATCTAGCCATATTATATATATATATATATATATATATATATATATATATATATATATATATATATATTTGAGGAAATATTTTGCCATTGAGTAGGTCAATCTCCTTGATCAGTTGCATTCTAGTTGTAGATCACTAGCTAGCCGGTGGTGTAGCAAGTCATCTTCTTCTCTCTCTAGGTCTGGATTATAAGCAAATTAGAAACCTTCTCATTATGAAAGATCGACAATCTTCAAATCCAAACCTTTAATTACTTATGGGGTTATGGATTGCACCAGTTCTTTTTCTTCTGGTATTTCTAATATATGGCGGCTATCGGCTATAGTATATATAAATGATTATATCATAACATTATAAAGTTGTTTCGGTAAGATATATATACTGTCAAAGGTAATGATATATTTGCCCATGCAAATATGTCAATGTCAATGTAACACATTCAGCATTTCAACTTTGGGTAATTTAGTCATTTTAACATATTTGAGTGAGCAATTATCAATTTAAGATTTGTGGGCATGGGCAAGGAAATCGTATTTTGCTAGGGTTAGAGTTTCGTATTGGCTGAGGAGAGAAATCCACGAAGAAGACGGAATTGATTGATTGATTGTAGAGGGGAGAACGACAGGTGGACGTTTACTCCAACGACGCGTGACAGAACCCCTAGAATCCGGAAACCGTGTTAGGGATATTGAGATTCCAAGAGCCTTCTTCAGTTCTTCGAGTTCAGAGAGTGTTCGAATCTTGTTAGTGTTTTTAGGTGGAATATCCAAGCCTTAAACTACCAAAAGAGTCCTCCCCCTTCCTAGAATGGAAGGGGTATTTATAGAGTTTCCTGGACTTAAGTCATCACATGCTAGGCACATGTTTTCAATGAAATTCCAGAAATACCCTTCAGTCATCAAAGTAATGCCCATATTTCCATGTCCTTCTAGCCATCTATCCAATCCATCAATCAATTCCCAAAATGAGCCGCCTCCACGGGTCTTCTGCCTCGGGACCCGTGGAGGCTTCTCCCAGGTCTAACACATTTATTTCTGACTTTTCCATCTTCATTCCATTTGGTTATGCGAACCCTAAATTGCACATTTAATGAGGTCGTGGAACCCTAATTGTGCATTTAATTTAATTAGGTCATGTGAACCCTAATTTTGCACATGAGCCCACAAGATTCAACACGTATTCAAGATCCTCCAGGAATAATTGATCTTCAGTAATGTATAGCTTAATCACCTACAATTCATGTGGATCATGAATCTTATGCTTCTACCATAACTGCATGCATGCTATATATATGCCAGCTTATAAAGATTACTAAGGCTAGCTAGGAACCATACAAATACAACAATAACTAGTAACCACAAAATCAATATTCATGTTGTTCAATCCTCTTCCTCTTCTTCTTCTTCTTCTTCTTTTCAATATCCATGTTGTTCAATCTCTTCCTCTTCTTCCTCATTTGGTTTGCTCAAACTCGGCATCTTAATTAAAGATAGAGCATGCAGTCAACTTGTCCATCACATTGCATAGTTTATACAGTTACTGCACTTGAAGGATAAGGCTGCTGCCGGTCCAAACTTTTTGGGGGCCTCAAGCCAAATCAAGCCCTTTTTTTAACCATTCAATACTAAATTAAATTGATATCTATGATTTTTTTTAAAAAAATTAGAATTTCATTTTTCTTGCTCTTTTAGATGCAAAATTATTGATCAAACTTGTATTATTGTACTTGTAGCTACAAATTTAGACTTTTTTAATAGACTCTAACATATATGGATTATTAAAATTTGGGCGCCTTCTCAATCTTGGGGCCTCAAGGCATTGCTTAAATGGCTTAACTATTGGACTGGCCCTGCTGCTCAGAAGCTAGTACATTGTATAACTGGACAAATAATTGGTCGCCCATCATCATCTCATGGCACTTGTTTAGATCATCCTAGTAATCAGAAAAACAGTACATGATCAATGAATCAGTATATATGTTGCATTCTGTACTGTAAAATTAAGACGAAAAGGAATCAAATTTTTAATTACCATTTGATCTTGAGGGATGAGCATTATAAAATGGGTAAGGTGAGCATCCCATTTTGATGGAATCAACTTTTCAAGTACGGATTTTAGCGCACAAGCGGTGATCACACTTGGCCGGAACGCTAGGAGTTTACAATCTGAAAACAATATTCATGATCATATATAAACGTTTGTATCAACTAAATGAATGAAATATTCCTTATGTGCCACAGTCAAGCGAGCACTAGTTTGCATTTTGCATATCAATCAAATTACTTATAGAAACCCAAGCGAGGAAGAAGAAAAATTAAGCAGACGATCATATATGCACACAAATTATTGATGAAATATTCAATGAGCTCTACCTCGAACGATATTCTGCATTCCTTATGTGGGATTATTAGGGTTAATTAGTGGCAGTTGTTAGGGTTAATTGAGTCATCTTTTAATCTAACTGAGACAGCCATTAAGATCATAACAAGGAATTAAGTTGTCACCTAAAAGAGCACAGAGAAGCATTTCGTTGAGTTGTGGGAATAAGTCCTCAATAAGGAGTGGTTTGATCAAGAAGTCAATATCCCATGTCATTAGCTCTAGAAAAGAATATGGTGTTGTAGAATTAAGTCTCCAATCTAAGGTCTGCAAAAGTTTCAATTCCATTTCTTGGATCAATCTTGGTTGGAATGTATGTTCCAAACCCTCCATCTGCAATAGCCATAATTAATATCCAATCACTTTATTATATTATGATAGAATTATTTAAACTAGCAATTACAATTAACGAATATATATTATCACCTGAATTTCATGCAATGCTGGAGGGGCTGTCTCACCAAACTTTGAGGCAGTGGATAAACATGCAACTGAAAGTAGTTCAAGCATCCAATATTTCCATCCCTGCTATTTTTATTTTGATACTAATAAATTAACTTCTCATATAAATAGTAGTATAGATTTATTTACATAATCATTGAAGAAAATGAATGGCAATTAGTACTGCAGTACTTCCACAGTCCTTACATGGCATTGATTCAAAGAGATGAAGCGATCGAGGTAGTTTGCAGCATTGGAGACAGTTTCAAGAGAGAGACTCAATCTCCTTCGCGACTAAAATTAATATATCCAAAAGAAACAAAAAGAGTCTGATCATAATTATAACACACACACACACACACACATATATATATATATATATATATATATATATATATATATATATATATATATATATATATATAGTATTTATATATGTATGTACCGCATTAATTAATAACATGATCATCTTCATTATTTTTCTATCACAACATGTAAAGTTTTGTACATACAAGTGCTGAACCTAAACGCAACTTACTTGAATAAGCCAGTGAATGGCTTTGTATCTAGCGGTGTTAGTAAAATTTTCCGATTGAAGAAGCTCCACGTACCCCGGCGCAGGCATGTACGTGATCTCTTTTTGCAGGTACATTTTAAAAACTTCTGCACAATCTTGTTTAGTGGTGTAAGAATTACAACTAGTAGTAGCAGTAGTACCAGCGTAATTAGTGTTTGAACAACAATCATTATTATGTACGTATTGTGATCTTTGATCATGAGTTGTAGTGGCCGGACTCATCATAAGGCACAACTCCTCCTCATTGCAAAAAAGATTATCCATTTCTCCAACCTCAGAGAAAGAGATGGAGGCAAATTAATGGGGAGGACATTAAGATCGATGAAGGAATATATATATATATATATATATACATATATAAATGAGGGATAATGAAGTGGGGTAAATGCAGTTTCAAGTGCCTGCATGCCTGCATGCCTGTCTTAACATTTTCACTGCCAGTAACCAATTGCGTGACTGCTATGCTTTATGCACGAGACCTCCTTAATTCCCATTTTATTTATTGCCTTGCCTATATACTCACCCATGTTAATGTTAAGGATCTTAATTAATTATTTGACTTTAAAAAATATCTCTATATATTTATTTTTTCATTATTATATTAAATAAATTCATATTTTTAATTAATTATATTATCAAATATCATTAAAATAAGAATAATGCTACAGACAAACTATTCTATAAATATTTTATAAATTGCTGATGTGGCATACTCTACCTCAGTTTTTTATGTGAGACCGAAGATTACATTGAAATAATTTGTTGATCAATATACTGAGTTGCAGTATGCCACATCAACAATTTATAAAATAGTTTGTGTATATAATATTACTCTTAAAATATGACTGTTTTCTGTTTTCCTTTTTGCTTCTCTAGGGGATGAACGAATTAAGGGACGATCCATATGCTGTTTTTGGCAGGTTTAGGGTTTTGATCTGTTGTGTGGGCCCAAATCTAATATCATCCAATCGGAAGGAGTTAGTATGAAGTTTATTTTTAAATAAGTTAGTCAATCGACTAATAGAATTCTAACAGACATGCAAGATTCTATGCATTCTATTGGCCAATTGATCGATTTATCAAAAAATAAATTTCATATTAAATAGATTTCATCCAATCCAATCCTCTGTCCACATTCCACAACCACACGAGTGGGCCCAGGGAAGGTCCCCCGAAGAATTCGTGAATATACCACCGGTCCTTTCAATTCGTGAGGAATACACTAACTACCTGGGACCATTTTTAACGGAAAACGATGAATTGACATCATTTAATGTACCGTTGAACTCCCGTTACTTTACTTGTGTTGATATTTAAAAGCATGATTAATTAGGATATCATGATTAATTTAATTGATATCATGATTAATTAGGATATCATGATATATTAATTAGGATATATATATATATATATATTAATTTTGATATATTATGATTAATTAGGATATCATGATTACTTTACTTGTGTTGATATATTTTGTGTTGTGTTGATTATTTTTATTTGTGTTTATATATATATTTTTATATATGTTCGCTCACCAATTTCTTTTTTGCTTTCCGAAATTCAAGTTCTGATGAAACTGGAGAACAACTTGATTTGATAAATCTCTTCTAATAGCCATGCAAGTCTCTCCGTATATACTCAATGACTAATAATATAATCCTCAACTTTCAAAATTAAAGATATATTTTTATTTTTTATACATTTAATTTATAGTTTATAATAACTATAATATAACAAGATTTTCTTAATTTTGCACTATATTTTATACTATTATATTGAACATTATAACCACCATGCACTACTAAATTCTTAACTAATAAGAATAGGAGTAATATATATCAAGTGTACATTTGAAAACAGATTAATCATTCTAATCCGAATTATAAGATTAATATTGACGGCCTAAAAGTGAATTTGAGACATTTTCAAATTAATTGACATGATGATTATTTTAAATTTCGAAAACAATAAATCTTATAATTATTAGCACTTTTTAATTAGTTTATGACGTTTATAATTGTATTAACTTAAATTAAAAGAATATTTTATGTCAATTTTGAGTTTAGAAATATTTAAAATTAACTGTTAAAAAGTATCTTATAATTTGGAACGGGAGAGTATTATTTTGGATGATGGTTTGTCAAGGCTTGGTGCTGTGGTTTATCTATGGTAGAGTAGTATTAGATGTTACTTTGTCCGTAAGGTTATGTAATCTCTAGTGAGTAATGAAGGATCGAGCTCTGTTTTGCTCTGATTAGACCTGTCAAAATATGGTTATGGCCTATGGGTTGATTTTGGTTTTTAAAATATGGTTATGATTCTATTTAAGAGCTAAAATCATATTAACCATTTTTAATATAGGTTTTGTGGGTTGGAACTATATGGTTATGGTTCAAAATCATATTAATCATTTTAATATGTTTTGATTTTTAAACAGAACTTTAGAAAAATGAAATTGTGACCGTCACAATTAAATTAATTAAGTAATAATATGATATAAAAATT
Organism: Panax japonicus; assembly: GCA_020205505.1. Classification (NCBI taxonomy): domain Eukaryota; kingdom Viridiplantae; phylum Streptophyta; class Magnoliopsida; order Apiales; family Araliaceae; genus Panax; species Panax japonicus. The sequence goes on along the minus strand of JAINUV010001082.1, from coordinate 121,312 downwards.
TAAACATAATATATATATATATATATATATATATATATAATTTTATTACATTTTAATCAATAAAATTATAAATATTGTTATTTTTTTAATATTAATAATTATAATATATTTTGTTTCATAATTTTAAATAAATTATACAAAATTTAATTTAAAAATATTTTAAATTAAAATAATAATAATAATTTATACTCTGTATTTATAATCGACGAAATCTATATTAATAAGATAGAACTCGTTTTAAATTTAATAAGATAAAAAAATATTTTAGATCAAATATGTAATTAGAATTAAAAATTTGATTAGGCGAGATACCTTATAATTTACATTCTTATTTTTTTATTGATCAATTTGATTAGGCGAGACCTTATACCATATATGGTTTACTTGTTATTAAATTATACTCGCCCGGATTCAACATATAAAAATTATTTTGTCTTTTGAATTGACATATATTTATTTAATTTAAACAAATGTCATAATAATATTGTAAGTTATGTATAAAAAAATACTACTAATTATAAAAATATTATTTTCAAATTTTAAATGAACTGCGTCAATTTAATTTTAAAAATATCTGAAAATAAATTTAATTAGTAAAAATTACTCTTACATTTTGGATCAGATTGAATACTTGAAATTGTCATATACAGACGTTATATAAAAAATAAAAAATGTCACATTCCACTCTCATTATACAGCAAAAGGAGGGGATGTGTTTTGTCGAAAAAAAGATGAGAAATGAACTTTTCGATTTGGATCAGAATGGAATATGGGTTGAGAAATGGTTAACCGGTTCAGAATTATATTTGTTTTAAAAAATATGGGTTCAAACTTTAACCAACCTGAATAAATAAAAATTGTTAACCAACTCATTTGGTTCCAATTAATATAGTTTGACCGAACAGTTAACTAACTATATTGTCAGGTCTAGCTCTGATCAGTATCTATTTGTGTTTTGTATTTACTCTGTTTTACTGATATTTGGACAGAGATACTATCAGCATCTGCCATTATCGTTACCATTTGGTGAAAAAACAAACTGCCGATTGATGAGACAAGATTGGGACATTTAATTAACCGGTTTAATGTGGATATGCTAAGGGGCATCATAGACAGTTTCCCCTGGTGGATTTATTTTTATAAGTATAGAGGTAGAGGTAAATATGTACGTAAATTCATTCTACTTTTGTCTTCTAAATTGTATTTAAATATTTTTTATTTAATTTTTTATTTTTAGTTTAGATTATGAATATTTATTGTAATTTATAAACATTATTATAGTTAATATTATGATTAATTCTAGTTTTTTTTATTTAATTTCAACAAAAAAATTAATAAATCCGCCCTTAGTGAGAAAATTTTTTAGATCTATCCTTGGCTGGTTCTGCTACCAAACACAATGCAACGTACAAAAAGATTAACCTAAGAAAACCACAAGGGCTCGTTTGTTCACGCGGTTCACACTTGGCCGTCTTTTTTGTCTCGTGATACTTTCGTACATTTAAACCAGCATACATTGCATATGTATTGTAAAAACTGTGAACTTCATCTAATGTTTGAAATTCTTGACCTAACTTAGGCGTAAACTCATCAGCAACTTGAGGATAGTAGACAAAAGTGTTAGTATTGTACACATTCAACCCCTCTGAACTCAAGTTATCTTCATTCATTTCTATTTCCAAATTCATTTCTACATTATCCCCACAACTCCCTATTTCATGGTCCATGTCATCCATTATACCTGATATTAAAAATCATCAAATGTTCAAATAATGTGAATATAGTCCAAACATGGTAATAATAAACCAATAATTAGATCACTAGTAATAATTAACCAACAATTTTATGGTTACCTATCAAAAAAGAAAACACACAAACATGGTAATAATAAACCAACAAGAATTGGACAGAGAGGAAATTGTTAGGTAAACTATTTCACCAAACAACATAAATTTTTCCAGCACAAATTCATGGAAAACATAACCCAATGCTAGAAATTTTGTGAAGGTTTATGAGAGATGGCCATAAACAAGTTAGTAAAAAATTAGGAATTAAACACCAAAAGAAATCCACCAATAAAATTTCATATTTAAACGAAATTTCTGATTATTAGCCAGGTTGAAAAGGCATTATTTTCCATTTGCCAATCTCAGCACATGATTATACAAGAAAATCATCTGTATTCATAACACGCATCTATCAAATAATTCAGGAACCTCCTAATATGAGAACAATCACTCCAAAATGAAAAAATAAATAAGCAAAATAACAAATAACACTCAACAATTGAGTAACAGTTGAAACTTCCAGAAAACTTCAATTCCACCAACCCACCAGATTTAAAACATACTTCAACATGAACAGTTAAAATTGCCCATACAAACAAAATTCATACTTAAAACATACTCTAACAATGAGTGTTTTTTTGCGCCTCTCCAATCGCGATGTTGGAACTCAGTTCGCGATGTTGCCCAAATCTTAGAGAAGCTTCAGTCGATTTTCCGTGATTCTTAGAGAAGCTAGGGTTTCGCGATTTGGAGAGAGTAGAGAATAGAGAAGGAAGAGGTCGACTAGGGCTAGAGAGGAGAGAGGAGAGTTTGCGAATTCTCAGATTTGGGTTTTTTTAAAAACACGTAAGGAAGGCTCTTGTTATTAAATACTTATGCTACTTAAGATTTTTATGCTAGTTATGCATGCGCGAATGGCTTCAACCAAGTTCCCAGTAACTGTATAGGCATCTTCATATATAATGTCACATAGGTAGATGAGAAATATATGTTTATGTGCTTATATTTTTAAAAAAAATAAATTGAATATGTTTCCTAGGTGATAAATTACGGAGTTTCAAAAGAAGTAATGTAGAACATGAAGGACGGAGCAAGGGGTTTTTTCAATCTCTCATTAGAAGAAAAGAATAAGTTTTCGATGCCACCAGATGACATTCAAGGGTAGCTATGGCCATGCTTATGTGGTTTCTGAAGACCAGAAGCTAGACTGGTCAGATGCACTAATGCCTGATTACTTTGCCTTCAAAGCCTTCAGTATTCCCCAAAAGAATTCAAGTATGTCTGCTAATCATAATCTCAAGATACGCACATACAACAAATGCATTTGTGATTTATAATTTCAAGACTTTATCATTAGGGAAACTATCGAGAAATAACTATACTATTGCAAGCCTGATCAAGTACTGGGTATACAATATTCCGATATAATTAGTTCCATAACTATACTATTGCAACCAAGTTCCCAGTAAGTGGGCTATATGGAGATGTTATAGAGCTAGGTAGGTAATTTTCTCTGTTCTTGTTTGTTAACTAAACCATATGTTTCTTAAACAGCTTGAAGCATGGTAAAAGATACACATTGATCCCATATATACTTGTCAATATTAACCTCCTACCTGAACTTGGAACTTGGAAGCTTAACAAGGCCTGCAAGGTCAGGGCTTCTTTCAGGTGAAGTCTATTATCTATTGAAAGATTGATAAATCCTAGCAGAACTAATTAAAAAGTTCTGATGGGCTTCGTTCTAGGCCCAATAACTAAAGTTAGACTAGGTTCATGTGCATTTCTTCTTAAACATCCCACTGTACTTGAGCAAAGAAAGCCCTAACATCCAGCATTAAGACTTGTGGTTTGTGAATAATAAGTACTCCCCCTCTATTTTTTATAATTAACGTCTTAAGGTTATACATATAGATTAAGAAATATAATCAATGTTTGATAAGTAGTAAAAGTTAGTTAGAAGATTTGGCCTTTTTGTTAACTATTGTCTTACTTTGTGAATAAGTGGTAGTATTGGAGTTCTTGGGGTTAAATATTTTCTAGGTCACTGTACTATAGGTCGACTTACAAATGTGTCACTAAACTTTTTTTTTTTACGGTCAACTCACTGAACTTTAGTTTACTAACAAAAAGTTACAAAAACCGTTAAGTCGAGGTTGACTTAATAGAAGTGATGATGTGGCAGCTGACTTGTCTAAAAAAAACCTATGTGGCAGTTAGTATGCGACGTGACAGTGATGATGTGCATTTGGAAGAAAATTTTGATGAAAAAATGGAAAAAAATATTTTAAAGTATAATATAAATTATAAAAATTAGCCAAAAAATAAGAAAATAAATAAATAAAAATAATTATTTTTAATAAAAATTAAAAAACACAGTTTTTTATTTTTTATAAAAAAAAAATTAAAACGCATTTTTTAAATAATAATAAATTAAAACGCAGTTTTTTTAAATAAAAATAAATTTTTTTAATAATAATAAATTAATGCAGTTTTTTTAAAAAATAGCGTTTTTTAATAAAAGAAAAAGAACTTTTATTATTTTTAAAAAACTACATTTTTATTATTAAAAAAACTACATTTTTATTTTTATTAAAAATATTTATTATTTAAAAAAAATATGCGTTTTAATTTTTTTTTATAAAAATTAAAAAACTGTGTTTTTTAATTTTTATTAAAAATAATTATTTTTATTTATTTATTTTCTTATTTTTTGGCTAATTTTTATAATTTATATTATACTTTAAAATATTTTTTCTCATTTTTTCATCAAAATTTTCCTCCAAATCCACATCATCACTGCCACGTCGCATACTAAATGCCACATAGGCTTTTTTTCAGACAAGTCATCTGCCACATCATCACTTCCATTAAGTCAACCTCGACTTAACGGTTTTTGTAACTTTTTGTTAGTAAACTAAAGTTCAGTGAGTTGACCGTAAAAAAAAAAAGTTTAGTGACCCATTTGTAAGTCGACCTATAGTACAGTGACCTAGAAAGCATTTAACCCGGAGTTCTTGTGGTGTCCTTAATTCTAGTAATTGTGGCTCATGTGTTAATAGTGGAGTCTTTAATTCTAAAAGTAGTTGTCCATAAGCTTAGGAGAGAATGGTTTACTTTTATGTATTTAAATCTCTAGTTAGGCAGAAAAAGAAAATAAGAAATCATTTGTTATAAAACCTTGCAGTACTTTTTCACTCGAAGAGAAAACATCATTTATCACTTTGAAGCTTTGATTGGGACCTATCATTTGTATCAGAGCTAGAACTTCAATGTCAACCAATAAGGAACCATTTGAACAACTGGAATTTGGGCTAGGAGGTCTTTAAGATGGCATGAGTCAGATGGAACTTGGTCTCACTAACAAGTTGCAACGAATGGAAGAAATCATCCACAAGTTATCAGAAAATTTGATGTCCAACCGAGAATTAAGGATCAAATATCATCACCAATGATCGTGGTCATTCCAAAAACATGAGTGACACCAATCAAGATCAACTAGACAGAAGCCAACAAGTCTTTTCGCCCAAATTGGCTAAGTTGGAATTCCTGAGGTATTTTGGCGATGACCCAACAAAATGGTTTGATAGAGTGGAACAATAGTTTGAATACCAAGGCACTACGACAACCCAAAAGGTGTCGCTAGCGTCATTCCATCTGGTGGGGAAAACGAATCAATGGTGGCAGTGGTTACGACGATCATACAAGGAAGAAGGACGATAAATATCATGGGCAGCATTTTCAGGAGAACTGTGGGCTCATTTTCAGACCGACAAAGTGAGAAGACTTTGATAAAGCTTTATCAAGGGTGAAACAAGTGGGTTCGTTGCGCGACTATCAAAAGTAATTTGAAAAGCTCGAGAATCGGTGCAGGGATGGACCCAAAAGGCATTAGTAGGGACGTTTATGGGTGGTCTCAAACCGGAGATTGCGGAAGACATTCGAATATTCAAACCTAAGTCATTGAAGGAAGCAATAAGCGTGGCACAAATGCGAGATGATCAACTAACTCGTCAAGGGATAGACACAAGATCTCTACAATTTAATCACCGCTAACTTGACATTGCTTCCCCAACAAGGGCCAAACCAACTATAGCTATAAAGAGCCTTACTTTACCTATGATGAAATACAAAAAATAATAATCTTAATGCCTCTGCTTTAACTGCGACGACAAATTCACTCCAGGACACAAGTGTCGAGGACCCCAGGTCTTGTTGTTGGAAGTAGAAAATGGTTCAAGCAAAGAAAATAAAGATAATTGTGACGCCCCCAAAATTAGGTATACATCACCCATCTTGGGTCGTCAGATACATGGTACAAAATTCAAATACAACTTACTAATACAACTGTCGTGTACAATACGACAAAACATAACTGCGAGTTTGAATACAATTATTGTCTACTAGAGATTATACAAACTCAAAAGGAGTCCTCATTAAAATTATTAACACACTATTTCATAGAATAGCGAGGACTACTAATGCTATCCTCTGGACCGTCACTCCGTTACCCGACTAGTCCCTGCTATGTTCTCATTTCTTAAAGAGAACAGTGAAAGAAAGGGTGAGCTCAACTAGCCCAGTAAGAAATATTATGACTAAGATAATGCAGAATAAATTATCGTTAGCCTTTAACAGTGTTAAACTGATAAAATATAACAACATCAAGTTTAACTGCAGCGGAACAAGCAATCCATTAAAAGAGTCAAGTAGAGAATAAAATCTACTATCTTTTATGATTTAAAAGGTTTTTCATGACTTTTATCGTTGGGACTCAGCTTAATAAATAATCCACATCATCGAATCACACATGCACTACGGCCAAGGATATTCTTTAGTATCACGACCACAAATTATCCATGCACTACAGCTAAGGACATTCGTGTATTTATTAATGGTCATGATCATGATCATGCCAACAACTGTCCATCAATGCACTACGGGTTAATGATAACTTTTACCAAATTATTTGTAACATTACGGTCATGATTACACCGAATAATTCCTGATCATAATCATACCAAGTCCATCTATGCACTACAGGCCACAAATGACTTTAAACATAATATAAACATGAGGATGATGACAAAGATATAAGAATTCAATAAAACAAGTTCAAGAATTAATTTATCCAGGAACTAAGTGTTGGGATTTGTGAAAATCAAAGTAGCAATCAAATTGCAAAAATAGCGGAAGCGTAATAAAATCAGATTTAAAAAAAATTTTCACAAACCAATTACCCGGATCATTCTTTATGGATATTATTAATTAATCGAAGAATAAGAAAATATGAAATCATACCCTTGTAGAAACGAGCTTCCTCAGGTACGAGTTCACCTCCTACTTCTCCGCGATCTCCTTGAATCTCCGGGTAGATTCCTTCCTTTGATCAATGTAAGCCACCCAAGTGTATGGCCTCTATAGGTGATCCACCAAGGAAGAAGAATTTTCAAGAAGAAGGGGTATTGGCACAAACCCTAGTTTTTCCTATCTGTATAGAAAAGGAGGCGTACTCTCCAACTCTAGGAATTACGTATGTTTGATATCTGATATAAGACTCCTCTTATAAAGATATCAGGTAACCCTATTTTAATTAAAATAAGGTATTTTTATTTAATTAAACTCTTTTAATTAAATGGGCTCCCTAATCCTATTAGGGATAATTAATTAAACTCCTTTAACTAATTTTTCCTCCTAATCCTATTAGGAATAAATGAGAGTACTTATATTAAATTAATTCCTAAACTCTTTTAGAAATTAAAATAATAATAATTGTAATAATATTAATAAGACTCCTCTTATTAATTTATATTTAATATTTCTAAAATATTAAACAATAAATATTAAGCTATTTAATTTATTCTATCACCATAGATTAAATTAAATATACTTAATATATTATTACGATTATGCCATTAACTTCTTAAATAATTATTCTTCCTTTTATGGTGTGACCCTTTAGGTTCTCCATATTAAACCGGTTGTGAATAAATCAATTAGAACAATTCTAATCTCATTTAAATAAATAAATTAAACGAATAATTTATTTAAATAAATAATATTTATTCTACAATAGGGATAAGCCTCCCTAGCGATCAACGACTTTCCAGATAATATAGATTTCAACATTAATCATAAAAGAACCTTTGAGTAAATAGTTACCGTACAATTCAATCTTTCCACCATACAATGTCCCAATTAAATATAAGACATGGAATTACTGTCAAGTCTTATTTTATTTAATTATATGTATTTCGATTCCTAAATGCACAACTCCTAATGAATGCAAATTAGAAACTGCTTTCTAATTTCATTCCACCTTGGCCAAGGATTCCTGGGTTGTCATTTATCGAATCACATAGGATATTTCTCTTCTTTTACTAGAAGTGGTAGATTCTTTATTGATCATTCATTATCTTCATATATAACTTATTACACCCAAGCATACCCTTTGATATACTCTAAGAGTCTTAAGGAATAAGTCAAAGTGTAATTAATTATATATAAGATACTATGACGATCTCAAGTCTAAGGATCATTTGTACTACTATCACTACAGGAATTCCTATTGACAGGCATGTAAAACTCCATTAGGTATTCCTTAGCGAGTCACGTTCAGTGAACTTATTCTCTAATAAGCACCTACATACTTGCTTTAGTGTCTCCACACAAATGATCATGAGATCAATCATCCTCATCCAATGAGCAAGCAACGTACGTACCAATCTATCCGGATTCACTAATCCCCTTTTTAGTAATCCATTGATTGGGAACATTTTAGTTTTAAGCTATCTAAGAATTTAGATCTCATTAGCATGATCTCATCATGATTCTAAAAGCATTGCTTAAAACTATGGGTTTACCACATATTATTAAAACAGCACCATGTAGATAATAAATGCCTTTAATAAATAATTCTTTTATTAATAAATAAATAAGATTGATTACACAGTATATGCTTTATCATCATACATGATTGGCTTGTATGCATAATACTTTCAATCTCCCACTTGCACTAAAGCCAATCGCCGTGGTATCTCATACCCATCTTCTCTAAGTGGCGATCAAACTGCTGTTGTGTTAACGCTTTAGTAAATGGATCTGCAATATTGTCTTGAGAGTCCACACGCTCCAGGGTGACGTCTCCTCTTTCAATGATCTCTCTGATCAAATGAAATCGCCGCAACACATGTTTGGATTTCTGATGAGACCTGGGTTCCTTAGCCTGCGCAACAGCTCCAGTGTTGTCACAGAATAAAGGCACTGGTCCTGTAATGCTAGGAACCACACCAAGTTCGGTAATGAACTTCTTCATCCAAACAGCTTCCTTTGCAGCTTCACTTGCAGCTATGTACTCTGCCTCTGTCACTGAATCAGCAACTGTTTGCTGTTTGGAACTCTTCCAACTCACTGCGCCACCGTTTAAGGTAAACACATACCCCGAAACGGATTTACTGTCATCTTGGTCTGTTTGAAAACTTGAGTCTGTGAAGCCCTCTAGTTTCAATTCAGACCCACCGTAGACAAGAAATACATCCTTAGTTCTTCTTAAGTACTTTAGGATATTTTTCACTGCCTTCCAGTGTTCTTCTCCTGGATTCGACTGATATCTGCTTGTTACACTAAGTGCATGAGCGACATCTGGTCTAGTACATATCATACCATACATGATAGATCCTATTGCTGAAGCATAAGGAATCTTACTCATACAGTCTCTCTCCTCAGGTGTCTTTGGGGCCTGTTTCTTGGAGAGATGTATTCCATGACTCATCGGCATGAGACCTCTTTTGGAATCTTCCATGCTAAACTTCTTTAGCATCGAGTCAATGTACGTTCCTTGGGACAAGCCAAGCATCCTTTTAGATCTATCTCTATAGATCTTTATCCCCAAAATATAGGATGCTTCTCCCAAGTCCTTCATGGAGAAGTGTTTAGATAACCAGATTTTAATTGATTGTAGCATAGGAATATCATTCCCTATCAGTAATATATCATCAACATATAATACAAGGAATGAAACAGCGCTCCCACTTACCTTCTTGTACACACATGGTTCATCCTCATTTTTGATAAAATCAAACTTTTTGATTGTCTCATCAAAACGGATGTTCCACCTACGAGAAGCTTGCTTCAATCCATAAATGGATCGTTGTAGCTTACATACTTGATTTGTTCCAACCTTTGAAACAAATCCCTCTGGCTGTGTCATATACACATCCTCCTCAAGTTTTCCATTGAGGAAGGCCGTTTTCACGTCCATCTGCCAGATTTCGTAGTCATTGTAAGCTGCAATTGCAAGCAAAATCCGAATGGATTTGAGCATTGCTACTGGTGAGAAGGTTTCGTCATAGTCAACTCCTTGTCTTTGTTTGAAACCTTTTGCGACCAGTCGGGCCTTATAGGTCTCTACCTTGCCGTCTGCTCCAGTCTTTCTTTTAAAGACCCATTTACACCCAATAGGCTTAATGCCTTCAGGTGGTGAAACCAAAGTCCATACTTGGTTCTCATACATGGAGTCCATCTCGGATTTCATGGCTTCTTGCCACTTCTCTGAGTCTTTACTACTCATAGCCTGTTCGTAATTCAATGGATCATCATCATCTATGATGCGTACCTCATTGTCATCTTCTATGACAAGTCCATACCTCTCTGGTATCTTTGGTACTCTTCTAGATTTACGAATAGGGTGTGGTACAGAAGGAATCTCTACTTGGTTAGGTACCTCACTTTGATCTGTAGTGGTTTGTGGTTCTTGAATTTCTTCAAGATCTATTTTCCTCCCACTGACCCCTTCAAGGATAAACTCCTTTTCCAAGAAGGCAGCATGTTTGGCAACAAACACCTTTTGTTCAGTAGGATTGAAAAAATAATATCCTAAACTTTCTTTAGGATATCCCACAAAAGTACACTTATCAGATCTTGCCCCAAGCTTATCGTTCTGAAACTTTTTCACATAAGCTGGACATCCCCAAATCTTAACATGCTTAAGACTAGGTTTCTTCCCTGTCCACATTTCATATGGGGTCTTAGGGATGGATTTTGAGGGAACCTTATTTAGTAGATATACGGCAGCTTCTAGAGCATATCCCCAGAATGACACCGGAAGATCGGTAAAACTCATCATGGAACGAACCATGTCCAACAGTGTTCGATTTCTCCTTTCAGACACACCATTCAGCTGTGGCGTCCCTGGTGGAGTCCATTGTGAAATTATACCATTTTCTTTGAGACAATCGAGAAACTCACTGCTTAAGTATTCACCACCTCGATCTGATCGAAGAATCTTAATACTTTTTCCCGTTTGTTTCTCTACTTCACTTCTGAACTCTTTGAACTTTTCAAATGATTCAGATTTGTATTTCATTAAATACACATATCCAAATCTTGAGTGATCATCAGTGAATGTAATAAAATAAGAATACCCTCCTCGTGCATTCGTTGTCATAGGTCCACATACATCTGTGTGTACTAACGCTAACAACTCTGTAACTCTTTCTCCTTTTCCACTAAAAGGAGATTTAGTCATTTTTTCCATGAGACAAGATTCACAAGTTGGATATGATTCATAATCCGATAGCTCTAGGAGCCCATCTTTATACAACTTAGATAATCTTGTTTCATTAATATGACCAAGTCTACAGTGCCACATATAGGTATAATTAACATCATCTCTTTTCCTTTTCTTAGTTTGTTCAATTTGAAGTATATTTTCATGCAAGTCAAGAATGTAAAGTCCATTTCGTAAATTACCAACACCATATAAAACATTATTATTATAAATAGAACAACTATTGTTCTTTATTATAATGTCAAAACCATCCATATCCAATACAGATATTGAAATAATGTTTCTAATAAGTGACGGAACAAAATAACAATTATTTAAACTAATGGACTTGCCCGTAGGCAGTGCTAAATAATAAGTTCCTACAGCTAATGCAGCAACCTTTGCTCCATTTCCCACTCGTAAGACGACCTCATCCTTGCTCAGCTTTCTACTTCTGACCAGTCCCTGCATATTATTACATATGTGAGAACCACAGCCGGTATCCAATACCCAAGTAGAAAATTGACTTTCAGAAAAATTAATTTCAATCATAAACAAACCTTGATTAGGATTCGAAGCTTCTCCAAGCTTCTTCTGCTTTTTTTCCGCAAGATAATCCTTGCAATTCCTCTTCCAGTGACCCGGCTTGTTGCAATGGAAGCAAATTCCTTTGCTATCTGGATCAGGTTTCTTTTGATCCTTCACTTTCGCCTTTCCCTTAGCCTTCTTGGATTTCTTCTTTTCAGAAGATACCTTGGGCCTCTTCCTTTTCTTGGAAGAATCATCCACCAGTAAGACATGGTTCTTCTTGGATGGGAAGTGACCTTCAGCAGTTTTCAACATGTTAAGTAACTCAGGCAAGCTGACGTCCAACTTATTCATGTGAAAATTCACAACAAATTGTGAGAAGGTGTCAGGGAGTGACTGCAAGATCAAATCTTGACTCAACTCCCCATCCATGACGAACCCAAGTTGTCCAAGACGTTCAATCAGATTGATCATCTTTAGGACATGAGTCTCAACAGTAGTACCCTCGGTCATCCGAGATCGGAAGAGCTCCTTAGATATCTGATATCTTGCAGTCCTACTTTGCTCACCATACAGCTCTTGCAGGTGCAGCAGTATAGTAGGAGCATCCATGTTTTCATGCTGACGCTGAAGCTCGTTACTCATGGATGCGAGCATGATGCACTGAGCCACAGATGCATCATCTTGCCACTGTTTAAAAGTAGCAATCTCTTCCTCAGAGGCTGTCTCTGCAACTTTTGCAGGTACGGGCGAATTTAGGACATAAGAAATCTTTTCAGCAGTGAGAACAATTCTCAGATTCCTTAACCAGTCCGTGTAGTTCGGTCCGGTCAGTTTGTTAGCATCAAGTATGCTACGCAGTGAAATTAGTGAATGTGACATTTTCAAAATTCTGCATGTAAAAAGACAATATTTTAGCAAACATTTATTTAATTAATTACCAAAATAAATTAGGTCTTATTTTATATTGGTATCTCCCACTATTTTCTTCAAACTATATTACCCTCATGAATATAGTTCGGCAATATCTAATTAAAGATTTGCTAGTGAGAATAAGGATCTCATTTCAAATGTATATAGCCTTGTGTGTGCACAACAAACTATATATAAATAAATAGGTAGACAACTATTGTCAATTACATCATCATGTAACTCCTTATATTTTGCCTCTTAAATCATAATGGTCAAGTGTGTGCACATCCGAACTAAAATAATTTAAGTTAAGTCATACCCAGCATTTCCATATAAGTGAAGAGAAAACTACAACCCTTGTGTGTGCACAACAAAGCGGTAATGTTCAATTCCTTATAAACATCAAATGTAATAAAAATAACATCTCAAATATTTAATACTCGCCTTGTGTGTGCACAACAAACTCATATTAAATATTCAATGCTCTATTATTTTTATCATGCTAGAAGGCGACGTTCGATATTCCAAATATCTTTGAACGTTACAACTTAATATAATTTTATTGAGGGGTTTGTTATTATTTGTCTCATCTTGTTTAGCGCGCATGCAAATATATATATAAAATACGCGTCATATTATTAAACATGCGAAGCATGTTTGCATAATATATAATATATATAATACTAGCATGCACATATAGAATACTATATTCTACCCGGATTGATTATGGACTTTATTCTAGTTTGGTTCACTAGAGCCACCAAGTGAACCAAAAGGTCAAACCCTAGAGTGCAAGAATAAACATTTAAATATAACTATTACATTTAAACCCGGGCTCCATTACAAACGGGTCTTCAAACGCTCCTTGATCTCTGGTTCTTCGAAAAAATTCTAACTAATCCTATTACATTAAACTATTTAATTTAAATAGAAACCTTGATCAGCAGTCAAGGGGAAGTACATAGGAGAGAGATAGAATTTACATCAAGAAGAAAATCAGAAAAGACGAGGTACGCAGACCCCATTTAATAAAACCCATTCATTCAAACATCCAACTAAAATAAATCCAATCACATTGGTCAATAGTCCATAATCAATCCCATTTATTAACATACATATCACCATATGTATCAATAAATAAAATCATTCCATATATATATGAGTATCATTTAATGGGCAATATTATGTTACATGAAATCTAATTTCAAGATTAAAATAAACTATTTATTTTAATTATAAAATTATTAAGATTAATATATATATATATATAACTATTATATATATATATAATAATATTTCTAAATCACGTGAAGTTCAGGAGCTAAAAAAAAACTGTTAAGTATATATATATCAAAGTTATATATATATATTACAAAACCGAAGCTTTGAAATATCCAGCTGCTGTCCACGTGATTTTGAAAGAAAAAAAAATCTGCCCGAACAAGGATCATTTATATATATATATAATATAGATTCCGGATTCCTTCAAAAACATGATACGCACGGATCCGAAAAACAATTCAAAAACATGACAGCACGGATCCCAAAAAAAAACGTTTTTCCGAAACAGTTTTCGGCAAAATTAATTGATTTTTTTTTTCATAAAATAATAATTTTATACAACAAATTATGCCCAATAAATTATTCTAAATTCATACCCATACATATATAGAATCAAAATAATTAATAATTCGCATAAAGTTTGGCTCTGATACCACTGTTGGGATTTGTGAAAATCAAAGTAGCAATCAAATTGCAAAAATAGCGGAAGCGTAATAAAATCAGATTTAAAAAAAATTTTCACAAACCAATTACCCGGATCATTCTTTATGGATATTATTAATTAATCGAAGAATAAGAAAATATGAAATCATACCCTTGTAGAAACGAGCTTCCTCAGGTACGAGTTCACCTCCTACTTCTCCGCGATCTCCTTGAATCTCCGGGTAGATTCCTTCCTTTGATCAATGTAAGCCACCCAAGTGTATGGCCTCTATAGGTGATCCACCAAGGAAGAAGAATTTTCAAGAAGAAGGGGTATTGGCACAAACCCTAGTTTTTCCTATCTGTATAGAAAAGGAGGCGTACTCTCCAACTCTAGGAATTACGTATGTTTGATATCTGATATAAGACTCCTCTTATAAAGATATCAGGTAACCCTATTTTAATTAAAATAAGGTATTTTTATTTAATTAAACTCTTTTAATTAAATGGGCTCCCTAATCCTATTAGGGATAATTAATTAAACTCCTTTAACTAATTTTTCCTCCTAATCCTATTAGGAATAAATGAGAGTACTTATATTAAATTAATTCCTAAACTCTTTTAGAAATTAAAATAATAATAATTGTAATAATATTAATAAGACTCCTCTTATTAATTTATATTTAATATTTCTAAAATATTAAACAATAAATATTAAGCTATTTAATTTATTCTATCACCATAGATTAAATTAAATATACTTAATATATTATTACGATTATGCCATTAACTTCTTAAATAATTATTCTTCCTTTTATGGTGTGACCCTTTAGGTTCTCCATATTAAACCGGTTGTGAATAAATCAATTAGAACAATTCTAATCTCATTTAAATAAATAAATTAAACGAATAATTTATTTAAATAAATAATATTTATTCTACAATAGGGATAAGCCTCCCTAGCGATCAACGACTTTCCAGATAATATAGATTTCAACATTAATCATAAAAGAACCTTTGAGTAAATAGTTACCGTACAATTCAATCTTTCCACCATACAATGTCCCAATTAAATATAAGACATGGAATTACTGTCAAGTCTTATTTTATTTAATTATATGTATTTCGATTCCTAAATGCACAACTCCTAATGAATGCAAATTAGAAACTGCTTTCTAATTTCATTCCACCTTGGCCAAGGATTCCTGGGTTGTCATTTATCGAATCACATAGGATATTTCTCTTCTTTTACTAGAAGTGGTAGATTCTTTATTGATCATTCATTATCTTCATATATAACTTATTACACCCAAGCATACCCTTTGATATACTCTAAGAGTCTTAAGGAATAAGTCAAAGTGTAATTAATTATATATAAGATACTATGACGATCTCAAGTCTAAGGATCATTTGTACTACTATCACTACAGGAATTCCTATTGACAGGCATGTAAAACTCCATTAGGTATTCCTTAGCGAGTCACGTTCAGTGAACTTATTCTCTAATAAGCACCTACATACTTGCTTTAGTGTCTCCACACAAATGATCATGAGATCAATCATCCTCATCCAATGAGCAAGCAACGTACGTACCAATCTATCCGGATTCACTAATCCCCTTTTTAGTAATCCATTGATTGGGAACATTTTAGTTTTAAGCTATCTAAGAATTTAGATCTCATTAGCATGATCTCATCATGATTCTAAAAGCATTGCTTAAAACTATGGGTTTACCACATATTATTAAAACAGCACCATGTAGATAATAAATGCCTTTAATAAATAATTCTTTTATTAATAAATAAATAAGATTGATTACACAGTATATGCTTTATCATCATACATGATTGGCTTGTATGCATAATACTTTCACTAAGAATGTCCAAATTGTCAATATGATACTGCTTTGTAGAGTAAAATTCAAGAATGATCAAAAGAATATTTCCATGAAAAGATACTGAATGAAGCGCAAATATCAAGGATATTCTACTAATTTCATGGAGTATAGAAGTCAAAACTTTAACCAACTGAGTATAATAAAGAATGGAATAACAAAAAAATCACCATGCATGCGGTACTTCGCATAGACAGGTTATTCCAATAGAATAATAATAACGGAACCAGGTCAGACAAAATTTGCACCGACAGGATGTTCCAACAGAATAATAAAGATAGAACCAGGTCCGGTGTAAAACACATAGACAAGATGTTCCAACAGAATAATAATAAAGACGGAACTAGGTCCGGTGTAAAACACACAGATATGATGTTCCAACAGAATAATAATAAAGACGGAACCAAGTCCGGTGTAAAACACACAGACAAGATGTTCCAACAGAATAAGAGAAGAATGTCACCAAGTATAGGGTAAACTGCGTATACAGGTTATTCTAACAGAATAATAAGCAATGGAATAACAACAGTTCTCTTCATGAATAAGAAAGAATAACACCCCTTACATTAGTAGTAGATTTAAAAATGCAGTAGTGTAGTAACAGAATACTCTTCTTCTTTCTCTCTTATTCTCTCATGAAAAATAATGAAGCACTAGGCCTCTATTTATAGAAGATTTCTAGCTTAGCACTTGAAATGTGAAAAGGCAAGTGGCTTGACGACTGGTGATGTGAAAAGAAAAGTGGTTTGACGTCTGTAATGTGAAACGACAATTGGTTCGACGCCTGTAATATGAAACGGCAAGTGGTTTGACGTCTGGTAAAGGTAGCTACTATTGACGAAGGTAATTACTATTGATGAATGTAATTACTATTGACGAAGAGACTCTTAGATGATGACATATGGGCCCCCCATAAAATAACCAAACTTACCACAAACGTCTCATAATAGACTCTTTATATACATCAAGGATTGAATAAATATTACCACAAATCATTTTATTTTTAATCAACACATATTTAATCTTTCAACAATTATTAATCATTTATAACTTGTCGTCTCAATTATTGATTTAATAATATAACATATTATACAGATGATACTGTGACAATAATTGAATCAATAATATAAGAGATATGATGTAGCAATTACTGTAGCAATAATTGAGTATAATTGAGTGACTTCTCACGTAAGCATCAATAATCAATACCGCGTGCTACTATGAAACCACGCGTATTACTGTACTTTTACTACCGGGTAGTTCAACAGTTTTAACGGTAACATCTCCGCCGTTATTTTCATAAAGTATTTTTGTCGTTTTCTCAATCCGACAATAATTCCGTTGTGGGGTCCACCAATGATTGTGCCGTCGTACGAATATTCCCCGATAAAAAAAAATATTACCCAACCAAACGAATATTTTATAACAACTTGCTTACTTTGCAAAATTTATAAATATTACCCACAACTATAACATTATATCAAATTTACTCCATAATATTCAAAAATAATATTTATAGAAAATTCATCTTTATTTATAAAAGTTGGGGTCTTACAACCTCCCCTTCTTATGAAATTTCGCCCTCGAAATTAGGGTACGTACCTGGTATGTCGAAGAGGTAAGGATACCTTGATTTCATTTCAGATTCTAACTCCCAAGTCATTTCCTCAACATCGTAGTTTCTCCACAAAACTTTGACTTGAGGTATAACCTTGGAGCGTAGAATATGTTCCTTCTTATCCAAGATTTGAACATGAACCTCTTCATACGTCAAATCCTCCGTCATTTCGTCCGGTTCTAACTCAATAATATGGTTTGGGTCTTTCACATATTTACGTAACATGGATATGTGAAAAACGTTATGAACACGAGACATACTTGGCGGTAAAGCGAGTCTGTAGGCTACAGTTCCTACTCGATCGAGGATTAAAAATGGGCCGATGAATCGAGGATTGAGTTTTCCTCTCTTTCCAAATCTCATAACTCCTTTCCATGGAGTAACACGCAACAACACATGATCTCCTATATCAAATTTCACGTCCTTTCGATGAAGATCAACATAACTCTTTTGTCGATCTTGTGAGGTTTTTATATGTTGTCGGATCGTTTGAATCTTTTCCGTAGTCATACGTACCAACTCTGATCCCAACAACGTTGCTTCACCCACCTCATCCCAGCATACTGGAGAACGACACTTTCTTCCATATAACGCTTCGAATGGAGCCATGCTAATACTTGCTTGATAACTGTTGTTGTAGGAAAACTCCACCAATGGCAAGAACCTATCCCAATTTCCCTTGAAATCAAGGACACAGAGTCTTAATATATCTTCAAGAGTTTTAATAGTCCTCTCCGACTGTCCGTCCCTCTGAGGATGATATACCGAGCTAAATCGTAAGTCTGTGCCCATAGATTTTTGCAAACTAACCCAAAATCGTGAAGTAAATCTTGGGTCTCGATCAGAAACTATGGATACCGGCATACCATGCAGTCTTACAATCTCATTTATGTACATACGAGAAAGACGTTCAAGTGTATAAGTTTTTCGTATTGGTAAGAAATGAGCTGACTTGGTCAATCTATCAACAATGACCCAAATCGCATCTATGCCTTGAGAAACCTTAGGAAGACCGGTAACGAAATCCATGGTAATGTGCTCTCACTTCCATTCTGGAATTTTAAGTGGTTGCAATGGACCTTTTGGTACTTGATGCTCCGCTTTAACTCGTTGACAAGTTAGACACCTTGAGATAAACAACGCTATCTCTCTCTTCATATTGCTCCACCAAAATGTATGACGAATATCATGATACATTTTGGTACTCCCAGGATGGATTGCAAACGGTGTGTTGTGCGTCTCCATCATGATTTTATACTTTATATCAGGGTCGTTAGGAACACAAAGTCTGGAGTTAACTCGAAGTATTCCTTCTTCATCGATTCTTGCTTCCGGCATATCACCTTCTTGCATTTTCTTCCTCATACGCATCAGCTCCAGGTCTGTATCTTGAGCAGCTTTAACTTTATCGATTAAAGTCGGTTCTACTCGTATATTCGCCATCATCACATGGGTCCCTAGAGTCTTTAACTCTATCTCCATCATTTGCAAGTCACACAAAATGGGCCTTTGCGTTGACAATATCGCACTCGTACTTGCATATGATCTTCTACTCAATGCGCCAGCTACCACGTTCGCTTTTCCAAGATGGTATTGGATGGTATGATCATAATCTTTCAACAGTTCAAGCCAACGTCGTTGTCGCATGTTGAGTTCTTTTTTAGTAAAGAAATATTTGAGGCTTTTATGATCCGTAAAGATCTCCTCCACCTTCTTCCCATACAAGTAATGCTTCTAAATCTTTAGTGCAAAGACAACAGTTGCCAACTCTAGATCATGAGTAGGATAATTCCTCTCATATTCTTTGAGTTGTCTTGAGGCATAGGCTATGACTTTTCCATGTTGCATAAGAACACATCCCAACCCTTTGCCCGAAGCATCACTGTAGATGACAAATCCCTCCGAGCCAGATGGTATTGTCAGAACAGGTGCCGAAATGAGTCTCCTCTTGAGTTCTTGAAAACTCTTCTCACATTCTTCGCTCCAACCGAACTTTGTATTTTTCCGAGTTAGCTGAGTCAATGGAGTAGCAATTCGAGAAAATCCTTCCACGAATCTCCGATAATAACCAGCCAAACCAAGAAAGCTACGTACTTCGGTCACTGATTTAGGTTGCTCCCAGCTTTGAATTGCTTCAATCTTTGCTGGGTCAATAGATATTCCATGACTTGATACTACGTGCCCAAGGAATGCTACTTCCTCAAGCCAGAATTCGCATTTCTTCAACTTAGCATAAAGCTTGTATTCACGAAGCTTTTGGAGTGTCAACCTCAAGTGTTGCTCATGATCTTCACGGCTTTTGGAATAAATAAGGATGTCATCAATAAAGACGACAACAAAGTGATCCAAATATTTCTTGAATACTCGGTTCATCATATCCATGAAGGCAGCAGGAGTAATAGTCAATCCAAAGGACATGACTAGGAATTCATAATGCCCGTACCGAGTTCTGAAAGCCGTCTTTGGAATGTCATATTTATAGAAAATTCATCTTTATTTATAAAAGTTAGGGTCTTACAACAATCACGTAGACATAAGGGTGTAAACGAACCGAGTATTATGTTGCTCAGATTTGGTTCACAAAATTTATCGAGTATAAAATAAAATTTGATTGAGGCTCATTTAGCTACTGAGTTGAGCACGATTCCGAATCGAGCCCGAGCAATTTGGACTTTTCCAACGAATATGATCCGAGTATCAATAGAAAATTATAATTTGAGGAGGTTCGAGTAATTTATCAAACTTTAAAATGTGCTCATATTTGACTCATTTATATTTCGAGTCGAGCTCGAATCGAACTTTTAGTCGAGCGAGTACGAATCAAGCCCGAACTGTTTGCTCATTTTACAGCCTTACGTAGACAATGAACCTTGAGGACAAGGTTCCACTGAAAGAGGCTGGTATTGATAAGTAGCAAAAGTCAGTTAGAATATTTTGTCTTTTTTTAGCTATTGTCTTACTTTGTGAATAAGTGGTAGTAGTGGATCCCTTAATTCTAGTAGTAGTGGCCCATAAACTTAGGAGAGAATAATTTACTTTTATGTATTTAAATTTTCAGTTAGCGGAAGAGGAAAATAAGAAATCATTTGTTATAAAACCTTGCGGTATTTTCTCACCCAAAGAGAAAACATCATTTATCATTTAGAAGTTTTGATTGGGACCTATCAATGTTTTATTGTCTCATTAATGACTAATTAAAATGAGTATAAAATTTCAATATTAGCCTTCTAAAATTTATTGAAAAGATGAGAGAGAAACAAATTAACTTTTTATAAAAAAATAATATGAGAAAATAAGTATTTAATATTTACTTGAAATCTACAAACGACAAATAAAAAAACAAAAATCTCTTCCTAAAAAGACCATAAAAAATGATGGAGGGAGTATTGAATAGTGACCTAGATAAAAGCCCTTTTCTATGGGTACAAAACCTTTATTTAATCAAACTGTGAAGATCATATAATGGAATGGAAAAGATTTATACGTGACAAAGTTATAACCAACTTGAATTGTGACTTGCATAGAATTGTAAACGATAAGTTTGAGATAAATTTATTTTCATATTTAACAAAACTAATAACGGAGATATAAAAATACAAATAATTTGTCAGTGGTATGCAGAGGTTTCTGTTGAACGGCAATTAGTTGGGATTGACACGTGCAGATATGATTAATTGACATAATCGAAGATGTCCTCATTTGTGTTATGGACTATTTGTCTTTTAAATTAAGGCCCAAAACTCATATGATGGTTTCGGTTAACATGAAGTTAATTTTATGATAAATTGATCAATTTACCAATACAGTGCTGACATGTAAAGAGTGAGATCGCCTTTCAACCTGCGTATCGACACTGTATTAGTCAATTAATCAAATTTAATTTCATACTAACCACTTCCTCATATGACATAACGTCTAGAGATTTGAATATTTAATTTTTATAATATTTGTAGGGTTTAGGGTTTATTAGTTAGATTTTATAGTTTAGTGTATAGAATTTAGGGTTTATATTAAGGTTTAGGGTTTAGAATTTAGAGATTAAGATTTATTTATTAATTACCTTATTGGATATACAAGAAGCATCTTGGTAATTACTTATTCCTTGCAAGAGCTATGTATGTGGTTGTTAGGATTAGAATTTGATCTCCATTCCTTAGTAATATTAGCAGATGGTTTAATTTATTATTGGTGTACACTTAAAATGAAGGACATCTCGATAATTATTATATCCGCTATTAATAATGGTGGATGACATAAATAATTTTTAAATTTAAATTGTTCAAGATTTGAAATAAATGATAAATAATATATTTGCTCAATTTTAAGATAATATTCTTAACAAATAGTTGTTATGAAACATTCTCTTAATAGTTAATATAATATACCATTTACAATCTATCTAATAAAATACAAATAAACATTCTCTTAATTAGTATTCAATTAGAATTCCTTAATTTAGGGATTAATTATACACATGACTTCTTCTCTCTCCTCATCTATAACAACTGCAGTTAGCACTCCTTCACCCTCCGCCACTCCTCCACTGGCAGCCGCATATACTCCTCCACCTTCCCAGCGCTTCCCAGAACGCTAACCACAATCATAATTGCTTGGACCCACTTTTTCATCTTCTCATCCAATGTGTTCCACTCAATCCTCTGTACCTCCTCAATACTCAGCCTCTCAACACCAAGGACATACATATACTCATCTAAAACATCCCGGCGAACACTACTATAGACTTGGCAACATTCTTTCTCATACCCAGACCTAATCATTCGATCTGCAATCTCCCTTAGTTCTACCACCACCTCAGGTTCAATCAAATCAACAAATAAATCATCCCCCAAACTGACCCCTCGCTCATGGCCAAAATTACTAGCCTGGTCATCATCCCTAAAGCTCTTAAAATCTCCAATTTCACCATCATTAGAGGCGAATGAGAGGGAAACCTTACGGATCGATCCATGGAGTTCCTCGGAGTTGAGGGTTATAGTACTCCGGATCAAAATGTGGTGAAAATCATCCTCCAGCCTTGACTATTGGAGCGCGCTTTCAGCACGATCAATTATCTCGACATCGTTTTTTGATGATTGGATCGCTAAATCTTCGGTTAATTGAATAATTTCATCGACAACATCAAGATATTCGGTGGAATTGTCTTCCCAGCGCTTCTGATCAGACGGTGGTGGCGGTGGATATGAATACTGGATGATGGCGGTGGATTTGAATACTGGATGATGGTACGTAACCAAACCTTCATACCTAGGTAACCAAACTATCATATCAAAGTAACTAATCAACCTCCATACTTTAAATTTTTTCTTAGTACAGTTGGTTACAAAACCTTCAGATCATGGTAAGCAAACTTTCGTACCAAGGTAACAAAACCTTCATACCAAAGTAATTAATTCACATCTACACCCGTAGTTTTTTCATAGTGCAGTTGGTAACCAAACCTTCAGACCATGGTAACCGATTCAATTTTATTAAATTACCAATTTCGTTTGAATGTGATGCAGTTGGTAGACAACCATTCATTCAAAGGTAATCATTTTATTATTTATGAGTAACAAAATAGTTATAAAAAAATTCAGAACATTAATAGTTACATCTATTTATTTTTAAACTTTTTGTAGGGCGAATCTTCTTCTTATATATTCTCATTGGCGTTTTGGACAACGGAGATTCGCGGCAGTGCAGCAGCGGAGTATGTGAGGTGTAGCGGCGGTGTAGTGGTGGACTATTATTTCAAAGTGTATGTGAGGGAGATGAAGATTTGAATTTGAATATTTAAATTTGAATTATTATTTTGAATTTAAATTTGTTTTTGTTGTTAGATCCAAATATTTGAATTTTAATTATTAATTATGACAGTTATTTGTCCTTGATTTTAGGTTTCCTTATTAATGTGAATTGTGCTATTTTTGTAATATGTGTTCTATTTTTGTAATTATTTGGTTGATGCATTTTTCTTGTAATTACTTTCTATTTGTTGTATACTTATGTAAAGAACCCATAAATATTCTAGGCTGTTCAAAGTTTGAGATAAATCTCACCGTCCCAGGATAAAAGTCTTGGTGAACTTTTTACGCATATTAAGAAGAGGAATAAAATGACAAAATTGCTTATAATAATGTCACTAAATATGGAGAGAGAATTAGAATAAGAAAAGTATGAGATATTTAATTCTACGGGCATAATAAGAATAAATGTGTAAAAATTTGGTTATTAAAAGAAAGAAGATATTTAATATGGGACAATTCAAAATAATAATAATGACTTTTATCATAGGACGGAGAGAGTAAAAAAGAAAAAAGATTACAACTCGAGGGACCAAAAACACTTGACTTGAGCCTTCCACGGCTCCGCTTGACAAAATAAAATAAAATAAAATAAACTATTGATAACTTATGTTTACTTTCTATCAAGCATAAACAATTATATAAGAAAGAATGTCGCACCATTAATAATTCACTACCTAGCTCCCTCTCTTTTCTAGAGTAGTGAAAGTTGTGAAGTAGAAATGGAGGCAAAACTAAGATTATCTACATGCCCTCCTAATGAATTTGGACTCCCCTTATCAAACGAGGATGATGGGTAAAAATTCAAATAATCCTCAAACCCTTCCTCGCCACCCTTCCCATCCCGGTACCCACCGGGTGGTGTCACCACCCCGGGCAAGCCAACCTCGCCTTCCAAATAGCTCACAACCTCCCTCATACCAGGCCGCGATAAAGCTGCATTATTTGAACACATTATACCCAACTTCAACACCATCAACATTTCATTTACATCAAACTCACCCTTCAACTTAGCATCAACCACATCAAGAACTCTACCTTGTTTCCATTTATCCCATACCCAATCTACCAAAAGAAATTCTTCGGCTGATGCCTTGTGCTCAATTGGCCTTCTTCCACACACAACTTCAAGCAAAAGTGCTCCAAAAGCAAACACATCCGACCTTGTTGTTGCCCTCCCTGACCGAGGCAGCTCCGGGGCAAGGTACCCCAAAGTCCCTACCACCCTAGTGGTACTCGGATTTTTCCCGTGCTCATATAACTTAGCCAGCCCAAAATCTCCAAGTTTGCCATTTAAATCGACATCAAGCAACACATTACTAGCCTTAATGTCTCTATGTATCACAATTTGCTCATACTCTTCATGCAAGTACAATAGCCCAGAAGCAATACCTTTGACTATATTGAATCTCTGTTCCCAACTCAATATTGATTTGGGTTTATCAAACAACAATCTATCTAAGCTTCCATTAGGCATAAAATCATACACAAGTAATAAATCACCGTGAAGACGGCACCATCCATGTAATTGAACCAAATTCTTATGGCGAAGCCTGCCAATTGTAGAAATTTCAGACACAAATTCACGCAAACCCTGCTTCGATTCGTTTGAAACGCGCTTCACAGCCACTTGGGTTTTTGATTTTGGTAGTGTACCTTTGTAAACTTTACCAAATCCACCAGACCCAAGTAGCTCAGTATCTTTAAAACCTCTAGTGGCTTTCCTGAGTTCATGATATGAATACCTATGTGGCCCAGTCTCAAGCTCCCAATCTTCAATTACGTCTCTGTTTTTGATTTTCTTAATCGCATAAATGACCACAAATATTGAAGCAATCAAAACAAAAACTACAAGAACAGAGACAATAATTGTCACAACTGGGTTTTTCTTCTTGGGTCCAGGAAGTGATGGTAAAGAATCTAAATTTAGAAACTTGGCCTCCCCATTCATTTTAAAGCTCCAACCCAATACATAATGGGAGCTGGCCAGCATACCAGTGGAAGAAGAAAATCCAACATACATAGTTTTTTCAAGAATTGGAGAGAGATCCAAATGGTAAGACAAAATTGGCAATCTGGGTTTTGAAGAAGATGGAGAAATAGTAACATTAAGAACATTTGTAGCAGAATCATATTCGATCCAAGCCACTATGGTCTTTCCACCCTTAAGGTTCAGATCTTGTTCCACTAAATCATCGGTAAAATACCCAGCTTTGGTGGACTTGTTTGATACTAAGTTGTTGATGTTTATTCCAACATGGTTATCATTAATGTCACTAAATTCAAAATCTTGCACTGTGTCAAATTCGACTGCAAAAAGATGATTCGAGAAATTCCCAACATTTGTGGCATTGAATAGTCCTAAATATTGACGAGGAAGAGCTGATTTGATGAAATCTGTAGATGGGGATATTGTGAAAGCAAGGCCATGACCACCTAGTTTTGGGTATTCAGGGACTATGGTGAAAGCAAAAGAAGTGGAAAAAGAGAAAACAGAACCATTGGTGTAGTTCTTGAACTGGAGTGGGGATGGAAACAGAGCATGACCCATCAATCTACCGGTATTGTTGGTTAATTGAAGAATGCCATTTTTTTCAATATTTGCTACGCCGCTCAAGCATATGTTGTTGTTTGCTGGGCTGAATCCATTGTAGATGAACTCATCAAGCTGTGATGAAGCTCTAATTGAGAGGAAAATGAAAGAAAATAGAAGTATGAACAAATTTGGCATAGTGGTTGACAGAGTTCTAGATTTTGGGACAAAGGGTGTCCAATATTTGATCTTCGTTAGATGAGATTGGGCGGAACATGGGAGGTAATTTGTGCTTCTTAGGTGGTTTGGTTTTCTTGAAAGGTGTTTATGCGGCAGACTAGCGGAGGGATGTATGAGAAATTAGTCCATATCCGGCTGCTAATATATAGACTTATATTTGACTAAGGAGTGAAGACTGAAAAGTAATTCAAGAAGATGACTTTAAAACGTACAATCATTAGTTTTCTTTTTTGACATTCTATATTTGTCTTAGAAGGCTAAAACCACTTTACAAAATTTAATATCGTATTTCAAAATTTCACAAGATTTACAAATCTTGTTTAACTTTGTTATTTATAACATCTATGCTACTTTTGGATTGAAATAATGTATGTGAGAATAAAATAATTGATTCTTATGAAATAAAAAAAATTATATTTGGTTACGATTAGAATGGATTAAACCATTCTTATTCATTCTAAATTTATGGCTTTTATTTTTTGGGAGAGAGAGTATGTAATAACTCATTACAACTAGAATGAAATGAATCATTCAACTCTCCATTCTATTCCTTCCATTCCTTCAATCCAAACTTAGAATTAATTTCATTAATATTAATGAACTTAATTTTATACGCATAAAAAAGAATGTTAAATAAGGATCCGGTTACCATAAAGTTCATTTAACGGTAAGTTGGTCAATTAACTAATACAGTACTGACATGAGGAATGATCACCTCCCGATCTGTGTGTCGACACTGTAATAATTAGTTAACCAAAATTAATTTCATGTTAACCACCTCCGTTAAATAAAGGTCTCATCTTCGGGATAATATGTTTCTAAACCTGCGAACATGATCCATATTACGTGTATATAGTATGCAGTTAATATGACCGGTTCAATGTATTTCTACTCAATTGATCCAGATTGTTAGAGTATTGACCCTTGAGAGCTAGGTTATGATAAGTTGAATGATTTCATGAGTTGAGTTGAGTTGAGTTGTAGGAAGTGATGGAGGTGGGGGAAACGATTGATAGGGGATGAATTTCCAAGTAAAAGACAGAAAGCAAAGAGTCGAGCCTAAAGGTCGCCTGACCCAAGACTAGTAATGTGGGGCCGTCTCAGCCTGGTCAAGAATTTTGTGGACATAGTTTATAACCGCGTGGAATTATCCATGTATTGGTGGGGCCTCCTTGTTTAGTCCATCATTACAAGTTCGATCGAGAAAAATACCATAGAATCCATTTTAAATTTAGACCCGAAAGTATAAAAATGGTTTAGATTTATTCAAATTAATTTAAGCGGAAAAATATAAGGACAATTTAGATTCATTTTAATTGATTTAGACGAAAAAAAATTATGAAAGAGGAAGGATGAGAGAGAGAAAATAAAAGTGAAATTATTAAAACGAAGAAAGATGAAGAATTTCGTTATAGGCACGGATAATTGCTAATAAACTGATATTGCGTGACAACAAATGAGCCTTAGATCCAAATACATGATTGCAACTAGTATAGTCCGTCGGCTTTGGTTGATGTTTGCGACTTGCGAGTGAACAGTGTACTTGCACAATATATATATATATATATATATATATATATATATATATATATTGTTAATTTTTTTTTTGTTTCTGTTTTTTTTTTCCTTATAGTTATGGCGGCCGATCGAGGAAGAAAAGAGACCAAACCAGCTGAGCTCCCTCAAGAATTATCTGCTCAATCTTTACTCCTTCCAAGTAATTGATCTGGTCATATCGAATATCAAATAATTAGTTTGTTTTGGATAAATTTATCCTTGATATAAAATAATGTTAGTCACTGTAAATTGTAACGAACTGCCCATGATATATTTGTCAATATCCTGCCCATAATTAATTATAACCTTGCTAATATCAATCAATTTCCTTTTCCTTTTGAGTATTTGATAAACTTTACATTGAAATTTGAGGGGATTTAATTTCAAGTTTGAGGGGATGAAACACAAGTGCTAGCAAAGCAACATTGCCGGAGTTGGTGGGGATGACAAGAGAGAAAGATAATGTTTTTAACCCACTGCGTTAGGAAGAACAAAAACAAAACTACATTTGATTGTTATATTTATAACTAGCCGTGTCCCGTGTCTCCGGC
Source organism: Panax japonicus (assembly GCA_020205505.1). Taxonomy (NCBI): domain Eukaryota; kingdom Viridiplantae; phylum Streptophyta; class Magnoliopsida; order Apiales; family Araliaceae; genus Panax; species Panax japonicus. The sequence goes on along the minus strand of JAINUV010001082.1, from coordinate 92,637 downwards.
ACTACATGAACGGTGGAATTTATCCCAAATTTTGGACGAATGAAAAATTCAAAATTAATTGTATTTTGTTAGATAGATTATTGTGTAACAAAATAAAATTAAAAAGGCAAATTATCATATATAGTAGCTTCATTCTTAGAGCGAACAAGTACATTTTGAGTTAACATACAAGCATACAGGCACATTTTTAACATGAATAACTATTCAACTTTTTCTTTTGGGATAAATTCCTTCCCTTCCATAATAACCTCAACGAAAGATAAAGCTAACGACAACTGAAATTCAATCCCCCATGGAGCACTACTTGACTAGTAGACTGACCACCACTGGATGGTGCGGGACGGCATGCCTACTGTGCCCAATGACTTTAAATCAGTCTCTAACATTAACTTCGAATGATCCGAATGTGCCCAATGAGAAGAAAAACTTGTTGCTCAATGGCTTGAAGTCTTGAGCAGGGCCTTTATATTGAGTAGTAAATATGGAGAATTAAACAAGAAATAAATGTAATTCCAAATGAAGGAGATACTATAAAATACCATTTACAAGAATATATAAAGAAGCAAAAAGATCACATCTACAAAACCATATAAATAACAAAATGTTACACCATTAATTTACTACCTAGTTTGCTCTCTTTTATAGAGTAGTGAAAGTGGTGAAGTAGAAACTGAAGCAAAACTAAGATCAACATCTACATGTCCTCCTAATGAATTTAGACTCCCTTTATCAAATGAGGATGATGGGTACATATTCAAATAGTCATCAAACCCTTCCTCACCACCCTTTCCTCCCGGGTACCCACAGGGTGGTGTCACCACCTCCGGCAACCCAACCTCCCCTTCCAAATACCTCACAACCTCCCTCATACTAAGCCTCGATAAAGCTACATTATTTGAACACATTAAGCCCAACTTCAACACCATCACCACCTCATTCACAACAAACTCACCCTTCAATCTAGCATCAACCACATCAAGAACTCTACCTTCTATCCATCTATCCCATACCCAATCCACCAAAATAAGTTCTTCGGGCGATGCCTTGTGCTCAATTGGCCTTCTTCCACACACAACTTCAACCAAAAGTGCTCCAAAAGCAAACACATCCGACCTTGTTGTTGCCCTCCCTGACCTAGGTAGCTCCGGGGCAAGGTACCCCAAAGTACCCACCACTTTAGTCGTGCTCGGATTTTCCCCGTGCTCGTATAATTTAGCCAACCCAAAATCTCCAAGTCGGCCATTTAAATCACCATCAAGCAACACGTTACTAGCCTAGTAGCCTTAATGTCTCTGTGTATCACAATTTGCTCATACCCTTCATGTAAATACAATAGCCCAGAAGCAACACCTTTGACTATATTGAACCTCTGTTCCCAACTCAATATTGATTTGGGTTTATCAAACAACAATCTATCTAAGCTTCCATTAGGCATAAAATCATAAACAAGTAATAAATCACAGCGAAGCCGACACCATCCCTGCAATTGAACCAAATTCCTATGGCGAAGCCTACCAATTGTAGAAATTTCAGACACAAATTCACGCAAACCCTGCCTTGATTCGTTTGAAACGCGCTTCACAGCCACTTGTGTTTTTGATTTTGGTATTGTTCCTTTGTAAACTTTACCAAATCCACCAGACCCAAATATCTCAGCATCCTTAAAACCTCTTGTGGCTTGCTTGAGTTCTTGATATGAATACCTATGAGGCCCAATCTCAATCTCCCATTCTTCAATTACATCTCCGTCTTTGATTTTCTTAATCACATAAATGACCACAAATATTGAAACAACCAAAACAAAAACTACAAGAACGAAGACAATAATTATGACAACTGGGTTTTTCTTCTTGGGTCCCGGAAGTGATGGTAAAGAATCTAAATTTAGAAACTTGGCATCACAATTCATTTTAAAGCTCCATCCCAGTACATAATGGGAGCTGGCAAGCATACCTGTGGAAGAAGAAAACCCAACATACATAGCTTTTTCAAGAATTGGAGAGAGATCCAAATGGTAAGACAAAATTGGCAATCTGGGTTTTGAAGAAGATGGAGAAATAGTAACATTAAGAACATTTGTAGCTGAATCATATCCGATCCAAGTCATTATGGTCTTTCCACTCTTGAGGTTCATATCTTGTTGCACTAAATCATCAGTGAAATACCCAGCTTTTGAGGACTTGTTTGATACTAAGCTGTTAATGTTGATTCCAACATGGTTGTCATTAATGTCTCCAAATTCAAAGTCTTGAACTGTGCCGAATTCTACAGCAAAAAGATGGTTGGAGAAATTCCCAACATCTGTGGCATTCAATAGTCCTAAATATTGACTAGGAAGAGCTAATTTGATGAAATCTTTAGATGGGGAGTGTTAACGCCAAGTTTCGTCGGTGCGTCCAATCACAGAATCCACGCGCTAGAACCTACACAGTAACAGATCACACAGAAGCTTGACGGCTTGTGACGCCAGGGGATAGCTCCGGCCTGACATTTATAATAATCTCACCGCCTTAGAATCCCTCTCCTAGTCGGTTAAGCCCCGATTTTGATCAGTTTGTCTGGATTCCCCGGTATCAACTCAACATCTTCTGTTTCCTCCACCGGTAGAGCCATGGGTTCAGTGCTGCCCTCAGTGAACGGCTCTATCTCGATGGTCATCGTCTGTTTCTGCTTACTGACCCCGACCCCTGAGGAAATCAAGGTATTCCGATAACACCTTCGGGCGATATCAAGATCTCCTTTTACTTTCCCTATTCCGTCCGGTGTTGGAAACTTGATTTTGAAATGGGGTATAGACGTTACTGCCTGTAGTGCTGCTAAAGTGGGCCTTCCCAAGATGGCGTTGTAAGCCGAATCCACTTGTACGACAAATTTTTTTACCATAATTTCTGTTTGCTGAGGGGCCGTACCGAATCTGACTGGCAGTTCTATCGTACCTGACACATGAACCGGGTCACCACTGAAACCGTATAACGGGCCCTCTGCTCCCAATTCCATCTTCTTTCCTCCCAACTCCATCCTCTGGTATGCATGTGTGTAAAGTATGTCGACCGAGGACCCGTTGTCGATCATCATTCTTTTCATGTCCACTGGCCCGACCTGAGCCGTTATCACCAATGCTCCATCGTGCGGTTCAATGTGGTCAGCAGGGTAGTCGTCATCGGAGAAGGAGATGGTCGTGCCTGAATATGGCCTATCCTTTCTAGGAGAGGAGCCATCTAGCTACAGTACGGCAGCGAGATGCCCACTCCTCTTCCTACCGGTTACACGCCATACCGACCCACCCGATATCACATCGATAATTCCTCGGGCTTGCGGGTTCGGTTGCGGCTGTGTTTCCCGGCTGAGCTCTATGTTCTCCTCTCGCGGGGCTTCCGACCCTTCCCTGCCGACTACGTATTGTATCAACTGCGCATTCTGAACATTCTTTTCAATCAGGTCTTTCAAGTTATTGCAATCTTCTGTCGTGTGACCCCGACTCTGGTGATACGTACAATACTTATTTCTTCCCCTTTTAGTTGGCTTCGGGATCGATGGGCATGGTTCGAAAATGGGCTTGTTTCGCATCTCCTCCAGTATCTTAGCCCGATCCGTGTTGAGAGCGGTGTACACTTTGTTAACATTTTTGTTTGAGAAGGGCGGTCTCCCACTGCCCGACCCTCCCCCGTTGTAGTTCTTCTTACCGTAGCTATCCGTCCTCCCCTGATTGTCTGACTTTTGATAACTCTGTTTGTCCCGATCTTTGGACTTCTCGTACGACTAGGATTATGGTTTAAAGTTTCCCATTGCCTCCTCGATCGCTATGTGACCTTCGGCCCTGTGAAAGGCTTCTGTTAGGTCGGTCGGGGGGTTGATCACCAGGTCATTCATCAGCTTCTTCTATCTTCCGATGTCTAACCCCGTTGTGAAGAATCCCAAGGCTTGTGGGGAATTTAATTTCGCCACCGACCCCACAGCTTCTCGAAACCTTTTAACATACTACCCCATGCTCTCATCTGATCTTTGTCTGACCTGCATGAGGGATGCTGTAATCTTCCCCCTTCTCTTATTACTCCTGAATCGGGCATGAAACTTTTCTCGAAGGTCATTCCACGAATTTATCGATCCCGATGCCAGGGTTCCCATCCACTCCCGGGCACTCTTTTTCAAGGTAGTGGCAAACATGTGACACTTGGTCGCGTTAGAATGGCCATAATAAGTCATCAGTCTGTCGTACCCATCGGAATGGTCGTAAGGATCCCCTAACCCGTCATAAGTCTCCATCGGGGGCATCTTCTTTTTGGGGTCTGTTGTCTCCTGATTAATTTCCGGTGAAAAGGGTGACCCTATGCAGGCCGAAAATGCCCCTGTTGAACTTTTTGCCGACAACAACTTCTCCTAATCGGCTACCCTTCGGGCGAGGGAATTGAATTCTCTTCTATGAGGGGACGATCGGGGTCTGTCCCTCTCACATTCAGGAATCTCGTCTCCTCTCTTCTACCCCGACCTGCCCGGGTGCTCAGATCGTCGTTCTGCTGATCAGCTCCTCCTCCAGCTTCGGCCATCCCTCGAACGGGTTCGATACCTGCTCCTTTCCCTATCAGCCTCTCTCCTTCGGGGTGACCTAGACTGGCTACGGCGTCTACGTATTTTGGAGGACACTTCTTGCTCTCCGACCGCGTTAGCCAACTGTAGTTCGAGCTCCTCATGCTGAAGACGTAGGGCCATCATGGCATCTTTGTTTTGCTGCATCTTTCTCTACAGGATAAATTCTCTCTGATCTCGACCATCTTGGCCACGGCTCTTTCCATGCGCCCGACTAGCCTGGTTGGGGGTCCGTTGGCTTTCATGGAAGAGCCTTCGTCGGGGGGAGCCAGCCGGATCCTTTTGATCTTCTGGGATTCTGGAACCCAGTCTGTCTTTCACCGATCCCCTCACCTGAGTGGTCTGGTATGTCTTGGTCTTTTCGCGGTCTGAAACTGCATACTCCAAGCTCGCCATAATTTCTCACCAGAAAAGAATCTGATTGTGATTGATTAAGCACTAAAAGCCTTCCTTCTAGCGCCAATGTTAACGCCAAGTTTCGCCGGTGCGTCCAATCACAGAATCCACGCGCTAGAACCTGCACAGTAACAGATCACACAGAAGCTTGACGGCTTGTGCCGCCGGGGGATAGCTCCGGTGTGAGAATGAGTACAGGTCGTTACAAGGTTTTAACAATGGAGACTAAATGTTTAGTGCTCAAAAGTATGAATTACCTCTTAATTGTAACTCTGGCCTGACATTTATAATAATCTCACCGCCTTAGAATCCCTCTCCTAGTCGGTTAAGGACTCCTAGCTATGGTAGTTACCATAACTTGGGTCCAACACAATCTCCTTGAAAGATGCAAGTAGAATCCAATCTAATCACTACCTTTGGAGTAACCGTATTTAATTATAATTGGGACGTCTAACTCTGCACGTAAGAAGGCCCACTGTACAGGCCCAAACTATCCCATTGTCAGGTCTAGGCTTCGGCCCAAAGGACCCGAAGGCCCAACCCCCAATAGCACACAACAGGATAAGGCTCCGGCCCAAGGGGCTCGGATGCTGAACCCGAAGACATCTACCAAAGTGAGGGTCCGGCCCCGAAGGACTCAGATGCCGACCCGAACACCTCGAAATCCACCATGGGCTTCGGCCCAATGAACTCATACGACTCTTCTGATGTCGGACCTTCAGCCCAAGTGAAGGTCAGCAGAATGCTCCCGAACAGGGAGATTGTGAAAGCAAGACCATGGCCGCCTAGTTTTGGGTATTCAGGAACTATGGTGAAAGCAAAAGAAGTGGAAAAAGAGAAAACAGAGCCATTGGTGGAGTTCTTGAACCGAAGTGGTGATGGAAACAGAGCATGACCCATCAATCTATCGGTCTCGTTGGTTAACTGAAGAATACCATTTTTGTTAATTTTTGCTACACCGCTCAAGCTTATGTTGGTGCTTGATTGGCTGAATCCAGTGTAGAAGAACTCATCAAGCTGGGATGAAACTCTAATTGCGAGGAAAATGAAAGAAAACAGAAGTATGATCAAATTTGGCATGGTGGAAGAGAGAGAACTAGATTTTGGTACAAAGGGGATTTGATCTTTGTTAGGTGAGATTGGGCGGAACATGGGAGGGAATTTAAGCTTATTTGGTGATTTGGTTTTCTTGAAAAGATATGATAAGGAAAGGTGTTTAAGCGGCAGCATGTAAGAGAAATTAGGCCTTATGCGGCTGCAAATATATAGACTTGATTTGACTAAATTCATAAAGGTGACTGTAATTTGCATAAACTTTTTCCGTTGAATAATTTTTCCTTGAAAGGACCAACTTTTAGTTTTCTATTTTTGACATTCTATATTCAGCATTTCTTCTGATACATACCACATCTGTCCTACAAATACCTTTTTTGATATTGTACATTTTAAGAGACAATGAAAGAAACATTACTTTTTGCAATTTTTGTTTAGTTTTTTCAAGTAAAAGAATTTATATGAATGGGAACTGATTCCTTAAAATTGGTAAAAGGGATTGTATTAAATTTTGCATCAATGTGGAAACATGATCTATGAATTGTTTCAACTTTCAAACCAAAGTTCATAAATATATTTGGTGATTGACCGTCTAGTCTGTCTGCGGAAATATAAAAAGTTTTCAATAGGATAGACTTTAGGAAATGGATGATCTCGTTTTGGTTAAACACTTGCGACAAATTTATAGTATCATCTGTTAATTTGAAATAGCAAATTTACTCACATTTTAATTATGCAAAAAAGCAGCCTGCCATCAAGTAGGTAATTATCTATCACCACAAAATTAAAGGTATGTTTCATCTTTTTATATAAATGGGTTAATGAAACTACACAGTTGTACAGACTTTTAAATATACACCGTCTACGATCGTAGAGTAGTCACTCTACGATATGAGGATTCACTCTACGTTTCTACGATAGTAGAGTGACTATTCTATTATCAGTCAGTGACTACTCTACGATAGTAAGATGACTTAACTCTATGATCATATGTGTAAATTTAAAACTTATACAGTTGTGCAACTTCATTTTTTTTCTTATATAAAATAAACTTCAATAGATAGCATTAATGAAGTATGTCTTTGGTATATGTTGAGAAAGTATGTCTTCCCGATGAACTTTTTTGTAGGCCAAACATTAGGGTTATTTCAAGATTCAACTTACTTTAATTTTATATTATTTTTTTTATGTTAAAAGTCTATAAAAAAAATATAGACGACACAATTTATTTTAAGAAGTTTTATTTTTCACTATCAAGGATATAATATAATTTCATAATCAAGTAAATTATCACTATTACAATATCAAGAACCAATCAAATCTCACTAAATGAGGACTAAATAAACTCACAAACAAGACTCACATAAAGAGGAAACAAGCTTTTAATAATAAATGAAATAAACGCACTTAAAAGATCACAATACCTCAATTTTAACGACTAGACTAAGGGGCTGTTTGTTTAGAGCTGAATGGGTCTGAATGGCTGAATCGGTAAGTGGCTGAATCATTAAGTGCGTTTGTTTTGAAAAAAATCGTCTGAATGGCTGAATCGGTCAGATGCGTTGGCTGAATGGTTAAGGCCAAATTTTTGGTCTGAATGGCTGAATGGTTGGCTGAATGAAGTAAAAAAAATTAAAAATAATAATAAAAATAATAAAAAAATATTAACTATTATATTATGTAATATTAAATAAATTTACAACAACTTTGAATTTTTTCAGAGGGGTAAAATATTAAAAATATGTCATTCAGATCTTTAAGATATGTCAGTTATCAAACAGTTTTTTTCATTCAGATTCAGCTCATTCAGATTCAGATTCAGATTCAGCTCATTCAGATTCAGATTCAGATTCATTCAATTTTTATCAAACACCCCCTAAGACCTCTTCAGCCACTAACGAGACTTTGGAATATTATGTTGGAAAATATTATATATCAAATTTCCAATTATTAAATTAACCATAGCAAACAACTTCATTCCGATTACATTCTTTGAACATGTAAAAAAAATTTGGATTAAAAAATTATCACAAGATATATAGTGGATGCAGACTGAATCAGTATCACATCGTCACACATACTTGGTGATGATTCAATATCTTAAGCAATTATTTTAGCAGAAAGGGTGATGAGTTATTGACGCTAGTATTCTAACCATGACGCCCTTTGCTTCAGCCTTCTTTTTTTTTTTCTTTCTGGTTTTTACGAGTAAATGAGATGAGATAAACATAACGTGTATGCAATTAGTTGCATCAACTGAGTCGGTAAGTATGCTGAATATTCGTGACATATGCATATATTGTTTTCAGTTCACATTATGTCTTCAAATTTATCTGCTACTATTTTGCTTCAAAAATTGCTTACATTAGACAATGTTGGTTTTCATATTTTGTAATTTTAATGATAACAATATGCTAAAGTATATGAGTTATTAAATGGGTTGAAATTAATTTTGTACTGGTGTGTTGAAAATAATTAATAACTATTTTAATATATGTTGATGCAATTTGTCTATGCTTGTTAGTTATTTAATGGATTCCATGGATTATATTTTTTGGCTGATGGATTGATTAAATAATATAATCTATTGTTTTGTATGGTGGTCCATTACGTGTCACGGCCTTTTATGAAAACTGATGTAGCTAGAGAATATCTTTTAATATTTGAACAAAATTGAAATTGTCGTTGCTCTCCACTCAATATATATTCAAACATGCTGGACAAAAGAACGGACAAGACTACAAAGCTGAAATTCACAGAGCATTCTTCTTGAGTTATATTCAAGTCATTGTGTCATTTCTTCAGGTCTCAGATTAATAGCAGAGACTTTTCAATCCCTCTCATAATATCTATTGTAAACAAAATACAAGCCTGGGTTGCTTTGGGGTGGGGTGGGGTGGGGTGGGGTGGGGTGGGGGTTGTTATTGTAATATTCAGTCTGTTCAACGAATGTATCAAAGTCTAGAAGTGTTGCAGAAGTGCAAAGGGGCAGAGGTGTCCAATCGATCGTCATTGTAACATGAAGTTTTATTTTCTGTGTAATTGCTGAATATTATTTTAATAAAGTGAGTCTTTAATATCATTTGGTATTGGACGTGGATTAGACCACTAGAGTAGAGGATAGGGGCTGTTCTTTTCTTTTCTGTTATATGCTTTAATATTCTGCAGATTTTGGTTTAGTTCGTGCTCAAAATTATACTAAAACGGACATGTATTAGTTGCCCGATTATAACATACGAAGAACATATACTAATACATGTATTAGTTGTCCGATTATAACAGATGAAGAACATATACTAATACAGATAGGGTTAGGCTGTTCGATTATAGTCTGCGTCAGTAAACTTCAAAAATTGACCACAGTATATCACTTTTGGTATTTACACCTATTCATCCCTCTAGGTGTGTTTAATCCTATTCACCCCTCTAGATGTACTTAATTACAGAAGCAATTACAGAATTACATCAAATATGGACAATTTTCAAGTGGCATCCATGATAATGGTTTCACAAGCCAAGGCGGTTTATAGCCTTTTCAGCTATCAAAATTGTGAACATTATGTATATAAAACCTGACGTTATATAAACTACAGAAAAAACGAACATTGTTATAATGAAATAGTTAGAACAGAAAAATCAATTTATAGACCGATATCTATCTTAGCCAGAAACAACACACTTGTTTACAGTTTGTGCAACGAACTAAAGCACAATTACAAGTAGTAACTAACCTGTGAAGCGAATTTTATATTATTGGTTCCATTCCTTTGTGTTATTTTCTGGGCAACTCTATCATTAGCCTAATCAAATGCCTAGAAGAGATTTACTCAATTTGAATATAGGCAGCCAGCTGCCTTCAGGAACAGGAAGATTAACTTGTTGGGCAGCTTTGCCTGCATTTAAACAATTAGAAGCAAATTTAAAAACACTCTGTTATTCGTGCTTTTCATCATGGTCTAAAAGCCAGAAGCAAACCTCTTATAAAATGGCCTTTAGGATCAAGGGTGCTGCGCGCTAACTATAGAAAGTTCCTCTATTTACGGCATCATCATTAGCATCTCCAAGAGCAGCCTCGCGCAAATACTTATCAGCCAATTGGACTCTCTTCACATTCTCCTGCTCTTGTACAAGCATATTCCCATACTCAAGGAGCTTCCCTAGAGTCATTTTTGGTTGCTCCAAATTCGGAGGTCCCTCCTTTGAGTTCACTAGTCTTTTCCCAATATTTTCTACCCCAATGCCTGAAACAAATTTCCTGACTTCATCATCATACACCCTTGCCCTGAGAGCACCAAAGAAGTCTGCCAACAAATTAAGACATTGATGATAATACTTAATTGGTGTTTTTTGTTTGCTCTTCATCAAAACTTCAATATTAGTTAAATTTATCTTATGGTAACTTTCTCAGTTCCTTTTCTCCGTTTTCCTAAACTACAGATATTGTTCAGGTGAAGCTTACCAATTGACTGCCCTGGGAAGGTGTCAACAAGCTTGACAATGTCCTGTTTTGGAACATTGTCACTTCGGAAGATACCCGTGCAAACGCCAATTCGGTCTTCTCTAGTAGGAGCCCAGTAGAACTTTTCCATACGACCATCACGGATTAGAGGGGCATACAATGTGGAGAAGTCGTTACCAGTTACAATGAGGGGAACACGGGGATTCTCCTGCTTGTTGTACATGCCAGGGAGCTGGACATTGGTTGGGTTGTCAGCAATGTTCATAAGGGTAGCATTCACCATCTGGTTGTTAACTGTGTATTGAGTAGTCCCACCCATTCTACCTGCCCCTGCATCAAGATCATTGATGAAGAGGACGCACATCTTTCCTTTCTTGATGATATCTGCTGCCTCGCGGTACCTTTGCCTGATTAATTTTGCAGGCTCTCCAGCATTCCCACTTTCCAATTCTCCGGCACTCATCATAATGGGGCTGAAAATAACAGTTACAAACTTACAAGGACCAAAATTAAGCCACAAAACATGTATGACCAACATTTTTTCAGAAAGAGAAGACTCGCCTGATTCCCATTTTGGCAAACACAAGCTCACACTGAAATGATTTTCCTTGACCTTTGCCTCCCCAAATACCCAAGATGAGAGGAACCTACTTATGAGAATTTTCAAGCCATTATTCTTAAATTTCTTGATTTTAGTGGGACATTGATACCAAAATTAGTGAAAATATATAAAAAAAACCTTGATGTTAGGCAAGTTCATGAAGTTCTTAGTTATGTGAACAACAAGCTTATCCATGAAAGCGGGAGCAATGTATAACCCATCCAAGTTATTGTCCATATTGTATCTAAGATAAAACAAATTGAGCAACATATGTAGTATAATGAAAAACCATCTTCTAAATAACTGAAAAGGAATTGAATATGAACTACTGACGAAATGTAAGTTCTTACTGGCGAATACCGGCACTGAAGTAATCATAGGAACTCATGATGGCGGTATGAGTACCGGAATTCACAGGAGCTTGAAAGAGGGAATCCACCATTCCTTTTCCTCTGGTGATGTCCTGTTGGTCGTCGGACACGTCAAATGCAAGGCCTCTCCATCTGTCCTTGGTGGTCTGCTTCTCCTCATCCACTTCTGCAACAACCTTGACATAACCACAAGATATCTTGGAGCTGGTCCCATTCAAGCTCAATTTTTTCATGCTATTGCCCAAGAAGGATGAACTGGGAACAGAAGTTCCAGCACTAGAGCCACTCAAATTGAACTGCACCAGAGTTGTCCCATTTTTTATTCCCAATGAACCACATAACTTGAATGAAATTACTGATTCCATGTTTTCAATTGAATTCCACAAAACCCAAGGAAACCAAAACCCCAATCAGGCTAAACACCCAGATGATCAAATTTTACTATTTTGTATCAAATCATAGGAATATAAAACTCTATTAACTTGTGAACTAATTTTGTTCAGAGAAAGGGAGAGATACGATGTAAACAACAGCCAAAAGTGGAAAAACAAAGAATGTGTTCGATAATAACAAAGCCAGAAACACTTGTCCTTTATTTGTACACGTAAACCACGTAAAAACAAGTGGGTAATGAGGTGGGCGTTGTTTTTTGGACATGGGTACCAGAAAAAGGAGGCGGCTTCTAGGAACTTGATTATTATTGAGGTTATCTCCGCTATCCAGTTGGTATAAGAATTGAATCCAAGAGCATGTATCCACTTTTGCATTATATGCTTAAGAACTATGTGCAGAAGGTAATGAGTATATAATTTTATATTATTCTATATTTAACTATTTATTTATACATTGTTCAGTTTGAGTGCTGCATAAATATTAAGTTAAACTGTGTGCTCAACTCCTCGTTTATCAGCCTGCAAGTTGGTTGTTGAAAGTTCACATTCATTGCAAGCAGATCAGTACATACATCATACATACTACTTCAAATTGCACCAACATTTTGAGCTTTTAGTAGAAGCAATACATCCATTGGGATAATAAAGTGACATCAACTATCTCAAATAAGTTGCAAACAAATTACACTGGAATCTAAAACAGTTGGACCTGGCCGAAAAGTTGACAAAGAACATCACGCTGAGTTTAAAGAGTTGATGACTTTATGCTCCGAAGATCATGTTCCAAGTTCTTCTAATCATCAAAGAGACATCTTTCATCTCTGGTCTCATTTCCGGTTTCTCCCGTGCACACAGTAAACCAATTTCTACAACCGAAACCAAATGATCTAATTCAAATTTTTTGAAGTTTTCCCTCAATTCATCATCCAATATCCTTAGTACTTCATCAGGAATTGCTGCTTGTACCCATTTCTGAAGATTGAATTCTCCACCAAACGTCTCTTCAGTTGGCCTCTTTCCCGTTAACATCTCCAGTAGAAGTATCCCATAACTGTACACATCACCTTTAGTTGAGACTTGGCCCCCAAGTCCATACTCTACAATTGCAAAAATGAAGGTTAAAATTCCATATAGTTAAAATACCAATTTCAAGAAAATGTCATGAACATAATAATCATAGATGGTACCTGGTGCAATATAGCCAATGGATCCTTTTAGCCCAAGGGTGCTACTTATGCGGTCAGCAAAGGCAGTGCCATAAAGAATCCTCGCAAGTCCAAAATCCCCAACATGAGCAATCATATTTTGGTCAAGTAGAACATTACTCGGTTTGAGATCACAGTGCACTACAGGAGTTTCGCAGTCATGATGAAGGTATTCCATTGCAGATGCGACATCTATGGCTATCTCTAGTCTCTGTTTTAGACTTAAACTCGGTCTTGAATCTTTGGTTTCATGGTGAAGCCAACTCTCCATACTTCCATTCGGCATGAATTGTAAAACCAGTGCCTTGAAGCTTGGAGTTGAACAAGCACTAATGATCTTAACTAGATTCCTATGTCGGATGTTTTTGAGGGCTTCACACTCAGATATGAAGCTTTTGGAAGCTCCACTTTGATCCATGTCAAATACTTTGACAGCAGCCACTGTGCCATCACCTAGAACACCCTTGTAAACAAAGCCAAAACTTCCTCTTCCAATCAACTTCTCGGGACTGAAATTATTTGTTGCACTCTTCAGATTGTAGTAGGAATACAATCTGCGAGGACCATCAAATGAAGTCACATTTGTAACTGTTGAACCTTGTTGCATTTTCCTCTTCTTGAATAATATCATAAGGAAACACAATACAACTAGAGTACATATAGCAGCTGACGTAGCAACTCCCACAATAAGAATCCTTCTTGATCTATGGGAGTGGCCTTTAATGGTAGTACACTTGGATAGTCCTAAATCTGATAGCCCTCCACAAAGCCCAGAATTATCATTGAGAAAAACGCCAGATGTATTTAGAAAGATGCCTTTTTTGGGAACTTCACCTTGAAGCTCATTGGCAGAGAGGTTTAAGAGCTTAAGGTACTGAAGAGTACCAAGGGAATTAGGAATGGACCCGGATAAATTGTTGGATGAAAGATCAATATACTCGACACCTTTTAAGTTGGATAATGAACTGGGAATTGGTCCTTCAAATGAGTTTTCAGACAGATCGAAATACAACAAATTCAAACATTGACCAATAGTGGATGGAATTGCTCCTGACAGTTTGTTTTTCGAGACATCTATAACTTGCACCATTTTTAAGTTGCCAACTTCAGAAGGCAAAGGCCCAGTTAGAGAGTTCGAAGAAATATTTATTAGTGTACCTAGATTTGGGAAGCTAAAGATCTCTTTTGGTATCTTGCTGCTAAAATTATTCATAGACAGATCCAAAAGTTGGATATGTTGACAATTGGATAGGCTTGAAGGGATGGTACCTGTTAGATTGTTTGTACTTAAACCCAATTCATATAATTGGGTCAAGTTTCCAAGTGATTCAGGTACTAAACCAAATAAAAAATTTAAATCCAAGTACAAGAGCTGCAAATTTTGAAGGTTCTTTATAGTAGACGGAATGTTTCCGGTAAAGAAATTTGATTCCAAGGACAAAAGAGTGAGACCACCCAAATTTCCAACACTTTCTGGTATGATTCCTTCAAAATGATTCTCCCCCATTACCAACAACGAGAGCTGGCTCGACAAATTACCTATTGAGGAGGGAAGCTTGCCAGTAAACTGATTAGTAGCTAAAGAAAATACTTGCAGAGAGGTTGAGTTGGTTAGTGAAGTTAAAAAATCCAACCCACTTTCTCCTTCACTCGACAATTGATTGATTTCAAGATTCAAAATGATTATATTTTGAAGATTCCACAACGAAGGAACTTGTCCTGTGAATTTGTTGACAGAGAAATCAGCACGCTCAAGGCTTGTAGCATTGGAGAGAGACAAAGGAAGTTGACCTTGAAACAAATTGCCTCCCAAAAAAAGGGTAGTTAGATTAGGCAATAAAGTAAACAAATTAGATGGAAGATAACCTGAGAGATTATTCTTGACCAAAGCCATGATAATTAGAGAAGAGAGATTGAAGATTGAACTTGGAATTTCACCTGAAATACTGTTGATTCCTATATCTAGCTGCCAAAGAAGATTGAGATTACCTAGTTCAGTTGGAATTGGCCCATGTAGATAATTTGACTCCAATATGAGGTTGTTAAGAGAAGAAAGGTTTCCAAAAGAGGAAGGTATGAGCCCTGTGAGGTTATTATTTGAAAAGCTCAAATCTTGAAGCATTACCAAGTTTCCTATCCCATATGGAATTGTTCCTTCAAGCCTGTTTTTGGAAAGATCAATAGCGTGAAGCCTACAACAGTCGCTAAGGGATGAAGGAATTAGTCCATGGACGTTGTTCGACGATAAATTTAGCGTCTCTAGACGAAAAAGCTTGTCAATCTCAACAGGAATCATACCATGAAAATTGTTGCCTTCCAAGTTAAGAATTCGGAGGAAAGAAAGGTTAGTGATGTAGGGTGTGATCGTTCCGGTGAGAGTGAGGTTTTGGAGAGTGAGACCAGTGACACGGGTTTTCTTATTATTGCACAGAACTCCATACCAAGTGCAGATAGATGAGTTTTTGTTCCAAGTATCCAAGACCCGATTTGGGTCATCAGTTACTTGAGATTTGAAGGAGAGAAGAGCTGTTTGGTCTGTATAATTGTCTAATAGAGTTCGAAAAGGTGCTTGTGAATGAGATAGTGTGACCAAGAGAGCAAGAAAAAGGATGGCAATTGAAGATTTCATGGAGCTTAATGTCCTTGTATATCTTTTACTTTGGAAGTGAAATGAGCTGAGGGCTAAGGGAATGGTTTAAGCACATTCAGAGGTGGGAATTTTAAGTCAAAATTGTTTACTAGGCATGCAGAAGGACTTGTGTAGAAAACAGCATGAGAAGTATTCCTGTGTAAACAGTTATGGTTGAGGCATCTGACTTTAAAGAAAAGGAGACTTGCACTAGTGTGAAAATAGTTAAGGTTGAGGCATCTGACTTTAAAAATAAGGTGTCTAATTATTGTAGATGCATAATTTTTTTTAGGTTGACTACTACTGACTTTCTTAATTGTTTATAAAAGTTTAATTATCTAGGCCTACTCAGGTGGCGTAATATAAATGGGTTAGCAACAACCATTCATTACCAACTTGGTTTTTAAAGTGTCAACAAGTCTTACCATATGGTGAATAAGAAATGAAAAATATAAAGAATTTTCACCAAATTAACTGAAAAGATTTTTTCTTGCAACTGGCAGTAACATCACAAAATTTCATAAACAAATTGATAAAGAACAAGTTTTTCTTTTCGATTTGGGATTACCCCCATCTCGAGCCTAACTAAATCCTTGTAAACAAATTATTATAATCTATAATAGTCATGTCATAACTAAGGGTTACCATCCCTTGTTATCTCCATCTCCATCTTCATCTCCATCATCACCATCACCATCACCATCACCATCACCATTACACGGACGATTATTATATACACTGTGATGTGATAAAATATGTAACTGCAAGTGCTCAATGTTAAATTGAAGAACTGACAAGTATAGGTCGAACCCACAAAGACTAAATTAATTTTAATGTATCCTTAATATCTATTTTAGTCGAATTACAGATTGAGAATTGATAAAACTAGAATATGAAAACTAATAATTAGGAAGCAATCTAGAAATCCGAATTCATTAAATAATAAACATAATATATAATTCAATCTCTTCTATTTTTATAACTCAATTATGATTTTGATCTCCCTTCCCTTTAATTTAGTAATTTTACAATTATCGTGAGCAAGTATAAATTATGAAAATTTAAGGATTAAGTATAACCCATTAAAACTTTTTCGAGCAAGTATGAAAAGCTCATATCTTAACAATAATATATCAAAACATCTTAATTAATTTAAAATCACATAAGAATTATAAAACGAATGTATTTCAATAACGAAACATGAAGGCAAAATCAATTAAACATAAAAGAATAAATAATAGAAGAGATGAAAAATATCATCATGAATAATTATTTAATTTCATCTTCATCCTAGATATAAAAAATTAACTAGACATGAAAATAAATAAACTAACTAAAATAAAGAAGAGAAGAATATTAAAAATAAATAAGAAAACTCCCTTTAATTAAGGATCATCCAACGAACGTACAATGAAGAAGTAATTTAATCTACTCCTACTCCTAACCTAAACTAATTTCCTAATTTAGATTCATTGAACTTGGTCTTTTTTGTTCCCTTTTATGTTCTTATTCCCTTCTTGGCTTCAATCTAGAAGAGGTTGAATATGTAGAGAGACTGCACCAAGGAGTGCACTGAAGAGAAGACGATCCTGGCGCTTCCATGTTGTGTAAGCTGGATTTGGAGGAGACTTACCATTAGCAGTGACTGTTGATGTGGGACTAGGATGAGACATGTTAAGAAATCCATAGAGATCATATCCTTCTAATAGACTTCGGATTTGGAGGTTCCAAGTGATGTAATTGGTGGTGGTCATTTTTGTGATGTTTAAAGTGTTGATGCTAACAAGAGAATTATTTGGGTCTTGAGTATTTTGAATGGTGGTATAAGCAGTGGAAGATGCATAAGTGTCTTCGGAAGCCATTATGGTTGAAGAAGAATTATGAGCAAAAAAGAGAGAGGAAGAAACAGGTTAGGAACGTGGGTGCATTGATACTATAACAAGATTATAAAATAATGACTTGTTTTTCATTGAACAAAGGTGAGGTATATATACAAGTATGGGATGAGATTGAGTTGTTTTCTCAATCTTAATTAAAGATCATACAAATATTCTAAATCTAGCTAATTACCTAATCTATGGGATTTGATGTTAATTCAAATTGTTTTCTCAATCTTAATTAAAGATCAATCAAATATTCTAAATCTAGCTAATTACCTAATCTATGGGATTTGATATCAATTCAAATTATTTACAACAAACTTAATAGCATAACACACGCTTAATTCCTCTACAAACTAGATGATCAATGGTAAAAATTCCCTTCAACATATTTATAATCAATATTTCGATCAGAATTTAAAAAAAAAAACCTTTACAAAGAACAGTAACTAGTAATACTTACTATTTGATTATTTATACTGCATAATGATGGAATAAAGGGAATAACGATGAATGGATTTATTCCCGTGTCTAAAAGAAATGGCATACACTAATTAACATGCAAAATTACACGTACGTACAAAAATTTTCATGTAGAAACAAGAAAATCTAATCGAAGAGTCCGATAAAAGCTGGATAGGTACTGCAAATCTGCAACCATCTTCAAACATGTACAAAGTACAAAATAATTCTATTCCACCAAATAAGTTAAAAATAATATATATATATCTATCTATGGGGGTGTTACAGATTCCCATTGATGGCAGCCTCTAATTCTGACCTGTAAATCCCCATCTGTGCTATTCATGATCTCGCAACACTGTCTCCGTGGTGCCTACACATTTGGTAGTATTATTGGTATAAACGTGTTAGCTACTATTTAATTGATTCATCACTTCTAAAATATGATCATGAAGTTTAATTTTTCAACGTTAATTTCAGGTATTTTAAAATTTAAAATTGATAAATTTTGTAATTTGTAGTACTATATAGATAGTTTATAATTTATAATTGTATGTCAAAAATTAAATTAATTCATATCAAATTTTAATTTTAAAATATCTCAAATTAAATTCAAAAAATTAATATTGAACGAGTCAAACTGCTTTAATATTTAAGATCAATGAATTAAATTAGGTCCTGACCAAAATTAATTAATCTTGTTATAATTAGTCAAATCAATAATTTTTAACATTATAAAAACAGCAATTTAAAATAAAATTGATGCAGCTGGTTTCAGAATTATTTTTCTTATTGGGTGAAATTTAAAATAATGAAAGACAAATTTCTTACCTTTTTCCACATGTCAACATCTGATTTAGCCGCTGAAACATTAACATATCGGATAGGCAAGGCAGGCTCATACTCCTTCCGCTTACATTTGTTTCCTTGATTAGCCAATGTCCTTTCATACGTGGTTAGGGTCTCAACCATTTCATTATCCTCAACCCGGTGCAAGAAATACATTATGGGTTGCTCACATGGGTCGTTGCTCATGCCCCGGGTGTTAAATGTGAAAGGCTCCTTACTCCAGCTCCTCCACGAAACAAACGTCCGAAACACCGTTTCCAACAGCTTTGCCGTTACCAGTTTCGGGTACAACTGCACGGTGTAGCCCCATGAAACCGAAACGGACCAATTTCGCCTCAAGTCATAGCAGAAGCTATGCTGAAGGGCCCGACCAGGATCCGCATTATATGCATGAACCAACTTCTTAACTGACTCGACCCGGTTTAGACCGGGGAACACTGGCTGCACATAGTCAAGATGGTGCAGTGACACCAGCGGGGCAAGCGGGTGTGCTGCAAGTAATCCATATGCGTCTCCTCTTATATCAACCTAAAAAGTGGAAATTAAAAGGGTTCTTTACATAAGTATACAACAAATAAAAAATAATTACAAGAATAGTGCATCAACTAAATAATTATATTAACAGTGAAAAACTATATAATAATATCAACAATAATGCAATACACGTCATTATATTCAATGCAACAAAAAAAGAAAGCTCATAATTCAAGGAGAAAACTACTCCACTTAGTTTGGTAGTTACCAACTAACCCAAATACTCAAAAATCACGTCGCCAATTTATGAATACGACGAAGAACAAAAAGGAAACTTCATAGATCATTTTATTCGTCCTCAACCAATTCGCCATTATCATTTTCTCTCTCTTCTTCCTCCTCTTGAAACTTCTCTGCTCCGACCTTATTTCTCTACTACAACCATGTCCACGTTTATACCAAGGTAAATAATAAAAAATAGAACACTGCATAAGAAAGAGAGTGATCTGTAACGTAATATTGGTAATCAAACCTTCGTACCAAGGTAACCAAACATTTATACTAATGTAACCAAACATTTATACCAAGGTAACCAAATCTACCTCCACACGTGCAGTATGAATCTGTTACCTTGGTTTACAAGTTTGGCAACCAATTTCATGAAGGTAAATAAAAAATAGAACACTGCATAGGAAAGAGAGAGATAAGAGAGTGATGTGTAATGTAATATTGATAATCAAACCTTCGTACCAAGGTAACCAAACATTTATACCAAGATAACCAAACCTTTATACCAAGGTAACCAAATCTACCTCAACACCTGTAGTATGAATTTGTTACCTTGATCTAAAAGTTTGGCAACCAATTTCATGAAGGTTTGGCTACTAATTGTATCACATTCAAAAAAAATTTGTAACTTAACAAAATTGAATTGGTTACCTTGCTACGAATGTTTGGCTACCAACTGCACCATGAAAAAACTACACCAAAACACCCCCTTATAATTTCATGTTAAACTCATATTCTACTTCAAAAAAGAAAAAGAAAAAGAAAGAGCCCATTCCAGTTTTTTTTAATATGCAGGACATAAGGAACAGAGCCATTGATGTTGAAACAGAGCTGATACGAAAACAAAATATGTAACTCCTATTTTAGTAAGCTGTTTGTCAAATAATATCTGACTTGGAGAAAGACGAGATGGGAAAAACCGAAATTAGGTGAAAACTGAAGACAAAGACATTTTAGATTTGTTTGACAATGAAGTCATCTGGAGTTGTATTAATTAGAGTGGGGGGAAGAAACAAAGCAGAGGATTTAAAATCCAAGTGATTTATAATCTAAAGAAACTTCCGGAAAAAGGTAGATCCGGTGAGACAAATCTGTCAATCATAAGTCCAACCGAAAAAGAAAAAAAATAATTTTAGAAGTAGGTGCTCGCTACAATGGTTGGGGATAGAATGACGTCGTCGCCGAATACTGTAGAAGGAGGAGCGGCAGAAAGTCAGTACATGGCGAGAGAACAATTAATGGGTTTGTTGGGTTTTATCAACAAGATTGGGGAGAAAACAATTAATGATTGATTTGAAGCTTAGTTGCTCTGTTTTATGGTGATCTCTCTCTACGTAAATCATGACTCAAAATCCTTGGTTTGGGACAAATATATTATTTTTGTAAATAAATATAGGAAATATAATACTTTTATAATTATTTTATGAGTGCACTATTGTTGTAATTATTTTTAAAAATATAATAGAAAATGTAATTGTTCCAAATTAAAATTCTCATGCAAATTAAATAAAAATGAGATTTATTTTCTTTCCACATTTATATATGGCTTTCTATTCACTAATTATAGTATAATAAGAAAAATATCTCTTTGTTCCACATTTTTAAAATCTCGATCGAATATTAGGATACTACTTTTTTTTTTGTGAAATTGAGAGCATATTTGACCTCCCCACGCTAAATTTAAGAAATTTACAAATAATTACTCAGCTACTTGGTGTAAAGAAAACACTGCGCAGCACATTGTTTTTAGCCACATTTTATTGTGTAATTTATTACAATAAATTCTTTTAAAATACATATCTAGTAAAGATAACTAATCTCCCAAGCTGATATTAAGTGATTTTATGGGTAAGAATGATAATCTCTTGTCACATTTGAATTTTCAACTAAACGTTTAAAATTACTTGGGAGAGAGAGAACCTGATGGAAACCGAGTTCTTTGGTAACCGGTACACCAATCTCGCTCATGCAACCCTGGATTTTCTGATCGGATCCATACAACGACGCATAACGATCTATACACCCGTCTAAAACCCTAACAAGCTCCGCCGCTAAAGGATAACTAATTGCAAACCCTCCGCCGCCGTACGCCATCGTATACGAATGTATCACATCTTGTTCAACACTCTCCGAATTCCCACCAACATAATACATCTGATTATGATCATATTTCCCCAACACTGTTACCAAATTCTCCGTAAAAAACACCGTATCGTCATCCCCCAACACGAACCACCTCACATTCCCCAACCCTAGCGCAAAACTCTCCTTCACAATGCGGGCGATGCGTATAGCGGACCGTGACCCGTACCAGCTTGTGTACTTAAACTGAGACGTATCCTCAGACACACGATACGGCGGCGACGTCTGGTGCCAACTCATGTTATCATCCGGCTTTTCGTCCAACCAAACAAACCCGCGTGTGACATTAGATTTCCACCATAACTCACAATAACGGCGGCGTGCGTTCCAAGTCTTAGCTGAGCCACCGATACCAAACAATATATGGGAAATATTGGTTTCGTCGTAATAATCGGAGCCGAAGAAATAATCTGATGCGGTATGAATGAAGGTTTGTTGTTGACAATTGGAACAACCGAGCCATTGGGAGTTATTATTGGAGAAAGCAGAATAAGAGATGAGAGAGATTGAGGCAACAAGGCAAATGGCTAGAAAACCTTTCATGAACGATGAGAAAATGTCAGTGATTTTGACTAAGGGCAATACTGGGAGTTGTTTCAAAGGTTTTTGAGGATCTTCATTAATGAATTCCATATTGTTTGAAAGAAGATAGAGAGACTGAAAAACTGGGAGTTAGCTCAGAAGAGTCTGAGTTCTAATAGGAATGGGATTCTTTTACATATAGTAACTTTTTTTTGGACTAAAAGACAAAAAATACCCTAAACTTTAATTCTTATTTACCTGTGCACCCTAAACTTAAAAATATATTTAAGTACACCCCAAACTTAATATTGCGTTACAAAACGCACAATTTTACCAATTAGGCGGTCAAAAGTGACCGGTTATGACTGGCTAAGGCTTGAATATTTATTATAGAGGGGGTAAGATTGGTAATTTACATTTTAAATATAAGAATTTTAAAATAGTTACCATACAATTATAATACAATTAAAAAATGGAATTTTGCGAAAAATCTGTTTTTAGAATTTTAAAATTTCAAAAAAAGTTTTTAAAAAACAATTTTTTTTTAAAAAAATACGGTTTTTAAAAGCAAAAACAATTTTTTTTTAAAATACGGTTTTTAAAAACAAAATTTTTTTTTTTAAAACAAAATAAAATTCTTTTATTAAAAAATTTGTTTTTGTTTTTAAAAACCGTATTTTTTGTTTTTAATAATTTTGTAACAGTTAAACTTTTTTTTGTAACAGTTTAAAATTTTTAAATTTTTTAAAAATTTTGTAACAGTTTTAAAAATTTATTTTAAAACTTGTTACAATTTTTTCAAAAACAGAATTCTATTTTAAAAACAAAAACAATTTTTTTTAAAAACACGATTTTTAAAAACAAAAACAATTTTTTTTAAAATACGGTTTTGTTAAAAAAATTTAAAAATACGGTTTTGTTAAAAAAATTAAAAAATTTGTTTTTATTAAAAAATTCTGTTTTTAGAATTCTGTTTTTGAAAATTTTGTAATAAATTTTAAAATAAAATTTTAAAACTGTTACAAAATTTTTAAACTGTTACAAATTTTAATATAAATTTTTAAAACTGTTACAAAAAAAATTTTAACTTATAAAATAAAATTTTGTAACAGTTTTAAAATTTTATTTTCAAATTTGTTACAATTTTTTAAAAAACAGAATTCTATTTTAAAAACAAATTTTTTTTAAAAAAACACGGTTTTTAAAAACATTTTTTTTAAAAAAATACGGTTTTGTTAAAAAAATTTAAAAATACGGTTTTGTTAAAAAAAACTGTTTTTAAAAAGTTTAAAAATTCTGTTATTGAAAAATGTGTAATAAATTTTAAAATAAAATTTAAAAACTGTTACAAAATTTTAAAAAAATTTAAAATTTTTAAACTGTTACAAATTTTAAAATAAATTTTTAAAACTGTTACAAAAAAATTTGAACTTGTAAAATAAAATCTTGTTTTTGAAAAATTCTGTTTTTGTAAAAAATTTCTATTTTTGTATAAACTGTTTTTGAAATTTTGAAATTCTGTTTTTAAAATAGATTTCTGTTTTGTAAAAAATTGTTTTAAAATTCTGTTTGGAACATAATATTTTTTAAAAATTTGTTTAAATTTTTTTTTTTTTGTAAAAACTTTTTTTGAAATTTTAAAATTCTAAAAAAAGAATTTAGAAACAATTTTTTTTTTAAAAATACGGTTTTTATGATTGTTTGAGGACTAAAAGACAAAAGAAATATAATTGTTAAACATTCAAGTCTCAGCCAGTCATAGTCGGTCACTTTTGACCGGCTAATTGGTAAAAGTATGCGTTTTGTAACGTAATATTAAGTTTGGGGTGTACTTAGATATCTTTTTAAGTTTGTGGTGCACAAGTAAGTAAGAAGTAAAGTTTGGGGTTCATTTTGTATTTTAATCCTTTTTTGTGTCATTTTTTGATGATTGACAATAACTCGGTTAGATTATTATATTACACATGTTTAGAGAAATAACTCGTGTCAAATATACTTCGTTAACGATAAATTAATACTTCAAATGTTTAAAAATTAGATATATATTTTTAAAAACAATGATTTTTAAAAATAACTTATGTTTTCAAATGCTTTCTTATATTAATTATAAAAAAAATTAGTGACGGTCTAATGGTCAAAAAAATAATTAAAATAATGATGAATTAATACATTTTATAATTCTATATTAAGTAATATATATATATATATATATATATATTAAACAGATTAAAAAGAATAATAATAATAATTTATCTCTAATTTAGAATAATAGAATTTACCATTGCATTTAATTTGTTTACCTCCACCAAAAAGCAAAAAAATAACATACATTAACTATAGTATTTATTGATTGTTTGAATTTATGAGTTTAATAAATTGATATATGTTATAAAAGATTACTAAAATTAAGAACAAAATGATTAGAGAAAAGTGAGTATTCTCATAATATTTTCTATATATATTTTTCAATCTCTTTTACAATGCTCTTATTTATAGATATATGGACTTGGAAGTTTCAAAACTCAAAAATCATGTGTTTAAAGCTTAATGAACATGGGAGTTCCATACTTAATGAACATGGGGGTTCCAAAATTCTAAAGATCATTACAATTAAATCTAGACATCCATAAATATATATGTTATAATTTTATAACACTCCCCCTTGAATGTCTATTTTATAGTCATACGCATTAAAAACTGCCTCATTAAAAACCTTACCAGAAAAAATTCAATGGAAAAAACCTTGGTTAATAAGGAAAAAAGAGTATAGCGCGTATTAGTTCCCCCTCATGAATGTATCCTTAATTCCTTCAGCTGTCGCATTCCAATATTGCGACGCAATCCTACAAACGTTGTAGTTGGTAAAGCTTTGGTGAACAAATCTGTTAGATTATCTTTTAATCGAATTTGTTGAATTAACATCAATGTCACCACACTTATCAAGGTCATGTGTGAAAAAGAATTTTGGTGAGATATGCTTTGTCCTATCACCTTTGATATATCCTCCCTTTAATTGAGCTATACATGCAGCATTGTCTTCATACATATGGTTGGAGTTCCTTTGCTAGAGGATAAACCCATGTTTCACGAATATGTTGAGTCATTGATCTTAACCACACACATTCTCGACTTGCTTCATGGATTGCAAATATTTTATCATGATTTGATGAAGTGACAACTAATGTTTGTTTTGTAGATCTCCATGATATAACAGTATCACCACACATAAAGAGATAACCTATTTGAGATCGACATTTATGTGGATCAGATAAATATCCTGCATCAGCATATCCAATTAATTTATGATTATTATTATTTGAATAAAATAAGCCAATATCCATAGTTCCTCGTAGGTAACGAAAAATATGTTTAACCTCATTCCAATGTCTCCGGGTAGGAAAAGAACTATATCTTCCTAATAAGTTCGCAGAGAATGTTATATCAGGTCGTGTAAATTATTAGTAATACATTAATGCACCAATTGTACTTAGGTATGGTACTTCAGGACCAAGTAATTATGTATTATCCTCACGAAGTCTAAAAGGGTCCTTTTTCACATCAAGTGATCTAACAACCATTAGGGCACTCAATGTATGAGCTTTATTTATATAAAATCTTTTAAAGACCTTCTCTGTGTAAGTTGACTGATGAATGAAAATTCCATCTCTAAATGCTCGATCTGCAGGCCGAGACAAAATTTTATTTTTCCTAAATCTTTCATCTCAAATTCTTTATTTAAATAATTCATTGTTTTTGGAATCTCATCATGAGTTCCAATAATATTTAAATCATCAACATACACAGCAATAATAGCAAAACCGAATTCCGACTTCTTTATAAAAACACATGGGCATATAGGGTTATTATTATACCATTCTTTTAATAAATATTCACAAAGATGATTGTACCACATACGACCTGATTGCTTTAATCCATATAGGGACCTTTGCAACTTGATTGAGTAAACTTTTCGGGGAATTAAATTATATGCTTCAGGCATTTTAAATCCTTCAGGGATTTTTATATAAACATCATTATCAATTGACCCATATAAATAGGCTGTAACAACATCCATTAGACACATATCTAATTTTTCATGGGTTGCCAGGCTAATAAGATACCGCAATGTAATTGCATCTACCACAGGAGAATATGTTTCATCATAATCAATGCCAGGTCTTTGTGAAAACCCTTGTGCCACAAGTCGTGCATTATATCTTACGATTTCATTTTTTTCATTTCTTTTTTACACAAATACCCATTTGTATCCAACTGGCTTTACTTCTTCGGGTTTTTACATGTCCAAAAACTTCACGTTTTACAAGTGAATTTAATTCTGCCTGGATTGCTTCTTTCCATTTTGGCCAATCAGTTCTGCGTCTACATTCTTCGACAGAATTAGGCTCAAAATCCTCGTTTTCATTAATTATATCAAACGATATATTATATGAAAAAATATTGTCAACAACTATCTCACTTCGGTTCTATATTTTCTTTGTAGAGACATAACTTATCAAGATCTCATCATTTTTATTATTTTCAGGTAACTGAACTTCTTCTGGGATTTTAGCTATGTCTACATCCTCGTGAATATTTTTTTCCTCAATAATACCCACTTGTTTATTTACTTCTTTTCTTTTTCGAGGATTTTTGTCTTTCAAACATATTTGTCTACCACGCTTCTGGCGTGCATTAGATTCATTTGCTACAATTTTCGCACATTGTTCTATTGGAACTTCAATCCGAACTGGAGTATTTACAACTGGTATATGAGATTTGGTTACTCTTTTTGAGTCAGTGAATGCATTCGGTAGCTGATTTGCTATATTTTGCAAACGAAGTATCATTTGAACTTCTTGTTCAAATTGTTTTGTACGAGGATCAAAATTCAATAATGATAATGCATTCCAAGTTATATCTTTATCCAGCTATTTAAGTGCAAGTTGAATTGATCAACATGGTTATAATTATGGTTTATATAAATTCTGAAATGATTATGTATTTCTTTGAGATATGAATATCTTTGGCATGTAGTGCAAAGATGACCTGTTGTTAAATATCTTTGGCCTGTAGTGCAAAGATGAACTGTTGATGAATATCTTTGGCTCGTAGTGCAAAGATGAATTTATTAGTATGATTATGAACAGGAACTGTGATTTGGTATAACCATGATCTTTGATGTTTCAGGTAAAGACAGGTGATGAAAATTATCTTCGTCCTGAATGCGAAGAAGAATTTAGAACTGCAATTACGATTATGAGTTATACACGTGATTGTGGACAGGAATTATTGATTAATGTTACAAGAATAAAACATTATTGATGGACTTTTAACATAGAGAAGATAATAGATTTTATGGTCTATTTGACTCTTATAATGGATTGCTCGTTCCGCTGCAACTATGGTTGAAAAGTTTTATCATCTACCATATGTTCTAAATCTCTGATTTATTACTGTTGAAGGCTATTGATAATTTATTTATCCTTAGTCATGATATTCTTTACTGAGCTAGTTGTGCTCACCATTTTGCTTCACAATTCCTTTCAGGTAATACGAGTGTAGATGGGTCAAGCGGAGAATAACAGGGGAATAGAACGGTGGTCTATAGATGCTGAGGGTGAGGTGAATTTAACTTGGAAGGGTGTTTTGCCACTATCATACAAGATGTCTAATGACATACAACCTCGTGTCATCATACGACAGGGTTATACTCATCCACTTGCTAAGTATATTTACAAGCACTACCTATATAATATTGGTGTTTGTTTGGAGTATAATACCCAATTAGAGACAGTGGAGATAATGATATGTCAAGAGAAGACTCATCATTGGGAAAAATATGATAATAATCTTCTCGTTTTTCTTTGGGGTCTATTGGGTCAACCAAGGATAATTCTGTGGCCATATGATATCTACCATAACCTAAAAGCATGGCCTCCCATGTACGAAGGTTTCCTTGAACACTTCCCAATTATTCTAATTTCTAAAACAGTTTTTGACTATACCTTTATGTAAGGTGTCATTGTGACGTGCTACAGTTGGTATATATTTGTATCCAAACTCACAACATATGTGTTGTTGTATTTTGCACCACAATTGTTGTAATAAAGTTGTAGTTGTTTCCTGTACCATGTTGTTGGCGACTCAGAATGGGTTGGTTGGATTGGACCTGTTTTGGGGTCGTCACAATTATTCTACTTATGATCTGGAATTTTATGCCCTAGTCCAGACACTGAAGCATTGACGTCATTATTTAATACAAAAGGAATTCATTCTTTTCACTGATCATGAGGTCTTAAAATATATTAATGGTCAACATAAGCTCAGTCGAAGACATACTAAATGGGTAGCGAACTTGCAAGAGTTCACTTTCACTCTTAGACATCAAGGAGGGAGTCTGAATCGAGTTGCTAATGCGCTAAGCCGAAGAACATTACTCCTTAGTACTATGCGAAACAAGATTGTTGGATTTGAAGTCTTCACTAAGATGTATGAAAGAAATCCTTCATTCGGTCAGATAGTTCAAGACATACGAGAAGGCCGACAAACTGATTTTATCTTACATTAGGAGTTTTTGTTCCAAGGACTCCAGCTGTGCATTCTGGATTGTTCGCTTCGACAACAGATAATGGGTGAACTTCACAAAGGACGCTTCAGATGAGATAAGACATTGGCCTTAATAACAGCTGACTACTACTAGCCAAAAATCTCGAATGATGTGAATCACTATAGACTTTGTCTTAGGCATGCCCCGAACTCAAATAGCTTCAGATTCTATTATGGTTAAGTTGTCGTCGACCGATTCTCTAAAATGGCTTACTTCATAGCTTATTGGAAGACCATAAATGCTGTTCGGATCACCCATCTCTACTTTTGGGAGATTGTACGCTTACATGGCGTTCCACAGTTAGTCACATCTGACTGGGATATACTAAATTTATGATTAATTTCTAGAAAAGCCTGTGGGAAAAGCTCGAAACGCAATTGAACTTCAGCAGTGTTTACCATCCTCAGACCGACGATCAAATCGAAGTAGTAAATCAAAGTTTAGGTAATCTTTTGAGGTGTTTGGCCAGAAATAAACCGAAGTAATCGGATCTAACACTTTCTCAAGTAGAATTTGGTTATAATTGTTTAAAGAATCGTATCACTAACATGAGTCCTTTTGAGATAGTTTATGGTCAGAAACCTTATGGAGTCTTAGACTTAGTTCTTGTTCCTCGGATTGGTCGAATACATCCCAAAGCGGAAGAAATGGCAGATCATCTTCGGGTTATCCATGATTAAGTTTACAAATCTATCTTGGACAACAATGCTAAATACAAGGATCGGGTTAAAAGTCATCTGCGTAGAGTTATTTTTAAAGTTAGAGATCTTGTTTGGGCTGTACTTACCCGTGATCGTTTTCCTATTGGCGATTATAATAAACTTAAAGATCAAAAAATTGGCCATTTTGAAATTCTACAGCGAATCAATGATAATGCCTATCGGTTACGCATTCTGAATCATCTGAGGACTTTGGACGTTTTCAACGTTAAACATCTGAGCCCCTATTTCGAGCAGTCTGCTGAATAGTCTGAGAACTCGAGGACATGTTCTTCTCAACCTAAGGTGACTGATGCAGGATGGTCCGAGACCGAAGATACCAAGTTATCGGATAGTATGATGATGGCCTAGAAATATCATGAACATGATGATCGTCACAAACGAATAGGATATTAAACACCTTCGACATTAATTCCTTCAGCTTTGGGCGTTCGGTCGGTTAAGGTTCAGCTTCGGATGTGGCTTCGGATGGCGTCATGACTTTGGATCTGGCGAACTTCTTCTGAAGAGGTGTCATGACTTCGGAAGTCGATCGACCTTATTATTATTATTATCATTATTATTATTATTTAGTTTTTTAATTATTAATATTTTATTAATTGCAAGTTTGTTATTTTCTTTAAAAATAGGAAGGTTGTTATAATATTTTCATATCCCTATGAGGATTTTATTTCCATATCTCTAGGAATATTCTAGAGTAACTTAGAGATAAAGTTTTGCTAGCTATATAAACCCGGCTTGTGGGTTGAAATAAAGGAGTTGAATTTTGAAAAATATATTATACACATTAGAGAGATTTCTTTGTATTTTTCTGGTGAATCTCTTATTTCTTTATTTGTAAATTCAATTGTTTACCAGCCCGCAAGATAATCGTTATCCCGCCCGGCGTCACTCGTATACGTATTACTAATACCCTATGGCTACTTGGGTTGAATTAATCACGAGCCTTTTCCCTTAAATAGGAAGCATCCTCTAACAAATAATTTAGGGTTCGAACACGATCTAGGTGTATATCTTGTAGTTTATATTTAGGAGTTTTACCAAAACTTGCTAAAAACTACCAAATATTGCCAAAACCCATCAGATGAATTTTACTACTAATATTTTTCACTCCGTAGCTCAAATTAATGAAATTGTATACGTTTCATTATTAATGAATAATGATGATGTTTAATATACATTTTAGTTATAAAATATGTAAGCGTATTCAGAAAGTTATTTATTCTTACTACCCAAACATTGCTTCTAGTAAATGTAACTACCAAGATAATGTTGTCTATTAACGAATCTCTGCTATCGTGTTACAGAATTCTTTCTTGCATGGGTAAAACCGTTGGGAGAGAATATGAAAGAATCAAGGGAGTAGCTACACACGGGTTACGATGGGCTACAACCCACCTCAAATTAAAAATTAGCCTAGTAAGCCCACTCCAAATTTAAATACTTAGCAGTTAGCTCATATATTGCTCTAGTTCATTTATAGGGGTGATCATTCGGTTATAACCGAACCGAATAAGCTATTCGGTTATAATCGAAAACCGAAATAATGATGATTTTGCTATCCGAACTAATAATCGAAATTTAACAATAACCGAATTACCGAATTGTAATTTCGGTAATTCGGGAAAAAACCGAATTACTGTTATTATTATTATTATTATTATTATTGTTATTATTACTGTTATTATTATTATTATTATTATTATTATTGTTATTATTATTACTGTTATTATTATTATTATTATTATAATATTATTATAAAATTAATTTTTTTAATAAGTAATGTTCGGTTATTCGGATACCCGAATAACCTATTTTTCCAAACCGAAATCGTAACCGAATAATGAATAATAATTCGGATATAACCGAAATTGTAAAAAAAAACCGAAAAACCGAAATAATTCGGTTAAAAAATTTCGGTTCGGTTCGGTATTTCGGTTTTTTTCCGTTTTTTGCTCACTCCTATTCATTTATATTTTTATCAAATATAAACTATTTCTTTTTATTAAGTAATTCAGTTAATAACTGGGCTTGCTTTTTATAGAGAATTAGGTCAACGTTTCCTCTTCTTTTTTTCTTTACCCGTTGCTTTTCTAAAGCGAATGCTCTTCTCTCTTTAGTGACCAAGTACGAATTGATTGATGTCCTTAAGTGAAATTGATTAATTTGATTTGAATTTAATAAGATAACAAATGAGCATCATTATCGTGTTGACTTATTTTAGGGTGCAATAGATTTCGAGTTGGTGGAATTGAATGCAGGTTTAGTGAAAGAACAAAGGAACTTCTTATTCTTAGCTCATCTTTGGACCCTACAAATGGTTTTAAGGCATTTAACATTGATAATATTTTTAAACTTGCAGAGAAGTTTTA
This sequence comes from Panax japonicus, assembly GCA_020205505.1. NCBI lineage: Eukaryota > Viridiplantae > Streptophyta > Magnoliopsida > Apiales > Araliaceae > Panax > Panax japonicus. The sequence continues at coordinate 60,632 of JAINUV010001082.1, read as the reverse complement.
TCCTCGAGATTTCTCTAAACAAGAGTTGCATCGCTTGAGAAGCGAGCTGACGATTTATGAGTTTGATGTACCTCATGATGATGTGCTCAAGAATGTTACTACTCTTGCTGAGTTATGCTAAGGATTATTTGAAACAAAAAAATCAACGACATATCAAATGATTGATCGGTTAATTCGTCTTGTTTTGACTTTGTCGGTTTCCACAACAACTACAGAGTGATCATTTTCAGCTATGAAACGTATCGAAACAAAGTTGGCAACAAGATGGAGAATGACTTCTTAGCTGATAACATGATTGTCCACATCGAAAATGAGTTGACTGAGAACTATGATGCAGAGTCAATAATTACAGAATTTGCTTCTATTCAAGAGCGAAGAGTGCAATTTGACTAGGTATGTTATTATGTCCTTGGACGTACGTTCGTTATCAAAATTTTATTAATGTTATAGTGAATTAGTGATGATTTTGTTTATTATTCAACTAGCTACGTGATTTTATGACATATACAGTTATCTTAATATATGGTTTAATTTAAAAAGAAAATGTATGTAGTGAACGTTCACGGGAAAAAATTCTAGCCCACCCCAAATCTTAATCCTAGCTCCGCTCTTGGAAAGAATCAGTTTAATACTTTATCCATGTTTTAATATATATATATATATATATATATATATATATATATATATATATATATATATATATATGAGTGCGTGTGTGATTTTAGACTTGTGCACAAGTATTAAGGAAATAATTGTATAATATTAAATATAATATCAATTTTTATATTTTTCTTGTATTAAAAAAAGAGTGTTATTTATTGGACAAAAAATAATGAGAGAATCAAAATTATATTTAATACTTATGATAATATTAAAAATTTAGCAATTAACGCTTAATTAAAATTCCCAAACGATAAATATTAAAAAATAAAAATATTTTTTTAAAACGACATTTAAAAAAAGACGGACTAAGAAATATACACGATAGTACATTAAATATTATTATTTTCTGAGGAGACAACTAATCAGTCAAAGCTTTAGTCACTTGATCATCATTACTAATACATACATCATATAAAATAAAAACAAGAAATTAAATATATTTTGTGTAGCTTATAATAGAAGAAAAGTTCAACTGGCTAATGTGGTACAAAAGAATAGTAATGGCACATGAAAATATATAATTGAGTTCAGTTCAGATTTATTTTCCTAAGCAAATTAAATGGATGGACATCTTTATTAAAGAGATGAGACACAAGGAAAGGGACACACATGGATTATATTATTTAATTTAAATAATAGGGCTAAAATCTCAATTCTTCATTTAAATATTCAAGAAAGATTGACCGCTATTTAATATATCTATGTTTTATTCTCAACTCGTTTGAAAGTAAAAAAGGAACGACCCTCCTTTTAGTTCTTGTCTCTTGTTTAGAAAGCAACACATGGAAAAGAGTTGGAGAGATTGAGAGAGAGAGAGAGAGAGAGAGAGAGAGATTGATAATATGAGTAGTAATTAGGATTGAGCATCTTACAGAAGCAACATGTCCATCAATAAACTAAAAATATTTAATTTACTTCTTGTTAATTAATAATCCCACCCTGCCACAATCATATTAATAATAATAGTATTTACGTACTCTCTCAGCGTTTAATCATTTTTAAGAAAATATTGAAGGGTGAGTGTCGGTTAGGCCATAAGAGCAAATTTTTTTTAAGGTTTTATTATTTATTTAAGGGACAAATTGGGTGAAAGAGGTGCCGAACCTTTCGAAATCAATAATACGTATAGGCTATATTTATATAAGAAAAATAATATATATGTCGATAAATATTTAATGAAATTAAATTGCGATTAATATAGAAGTGTATGCGATAAAATAAAATAAATTATAGTGAACCGTTTTTAATTACAATATATCTGATGTATGTATCATAATTCGACTAAAAACTTTCACAATATATAGCAAGACTCTTTATATAACAGTCTCTCCATATAGAAAATGACTTTTTTCGTAGTAGAAAAATGACTCAATATTTTATAATTTTTGTTATCATAATTTTATTATCATATCACCGACATTAAACTAACAAGTTATTATTTTAGCAAAAAACATGAAATTAAAAATACATTTTTTTTGATTGTGTATATTTGTTTTACTTATAGTCACCCTAAACTTACTTTTCATTTTTCAATGAACTTGAATTTTTGTTACCCTACCAAGAACAACACTGTATTTAAATATAATTTCTTTTAATTCAATTTATCATAATTCTTCATTGCTTGCCAAGAAACTTATTTTTAAATCAATAAAATTTCATTTTTGTTACGTAATCATCTACGTACGTAGGAGAAAAATAATGGTATCTGCTAAGAATTTGGTTAAACATCCCTCTCCAAACTTTAGAAAACAATTATAATTAAAGATTGTTTCTCCTTGCTTGTGGAGATTGATTAAATTGAAATTGATTGAGATTAAATAAAAAGGTAGTATTCCTCAGACAAAAAACGATAGATCTCGAGGAAATTACTTGTCGGTATTTCCTGGTATGTTTCATTTGTCACTGTATTACATCTGTGCATATAAATATTACATCTGTTGATAATGATCAACGTATTTCTTTTTTTACTGTAGTACATCTGTGCATATAAAAAAAATTTAAATAACTAATATTGTAAACTATTTTTAATTATTTCTAAGTACATATTGTTAGCTCAGAAATTATATTCCACATCATAATTAAAATTTCACAATTACTAGGATCAAATATAAATGATTTTTTTTATGGAATGGAGGGGTAATAATTTGGAAGAATTACATATACTATTATATTTTTGAAAATAATTACAATAATAGCGTACTCATAAAATATTTACACAATTAATATAATTTCATATTTATTTACAATATTAGTGTAATTAGGATTCTTTAATTTAGGGAATTAATATGCAATTAAGATTCCTTAATTTAGGGATTAGTTATCCACATGGCTTCTTCTCTCTCTCCTCATCTAAAACAACTGCATTAGTTAGTCATCACCCTTCTTCTTCATTCAAGGTATTCTTTATATATATATATACCTTGGAGACTTTCCCTTTTACACGGCTTCTGAAGAAGGGGAGTTTACTGATTCTTCAAAAAAAAAATCTCAGCAAGTAAACTCCATTACTGTTTCATCTGAAAGACCAAATATACGGCACAGTTTTTGTCTCTTGAGTCTTGGTTGGGAGAAGCCGCTTCATGCTTCTATCTTCATTTATTCATCTCATCTGCTTCTCCTAAATATCAAAACTTTTGAATATTTAGGTCTTGTTTGACGAGGGAGAAAATACTACTCCTAAAACTGATGGGTTCAAGGGAATTCTGAATTTAGAGTCGTCAGCTACTGGTACAGTTTTAAAGACTCCATGCTACAACTAGGACAATCTTCATTTCTTCCTCACCCAATTGATAAATGATTCGTTGTGGTGAGAGGATTGCGCAGAAAACGATTTTGTGACAGAGACGCAATTTATTTCTTATGAATATTTGGTTACCCACAAAAAATAGAATTGTTACCTTTGTACGAAGGTTTGGCTACCAACTACATCATATTCATAATAATTTTATTTTTAAAATGTTATTTATAAGTTGGTAGCCAGACCTTCATAAAAAGGTAACCAATTCAGTTTTATTAGGTTACCAATTAATTATAAAAAAAATTAAGAACAGTTTCCAAGTGTTACGTGTAGATGGTATCCAAAATGTCATGTATAAGTTTCCATTTATATAATTGTTAGTTACTTATTAATAACCTTTTAAAAATAAAATTATTTTGAATATGGTGCAGTTGGTAGCCAAACCTTCATACAAAAGTAACTATTTTAGTTTTTGTGGGTAACCAAATATTCATAAAAAAAAATTGTCTGTGATTTCCTCTTTGTTCGGCTACTCCGATTTCGTTTTGGATCTGTTCTTGCTGGTTTGGTAACCTACATAAAATTGAATTGGTTACCTTATCGGAAGATTTCGTTACCGGTGAAAATAAAGAATGGACCGGTGACGGTGGGAGGCGGATGGATCGAGGAGAAGGAGGGGCGGGAGGAGGGAGGAGGGGAGGCGGAAGGAGGTGGAGGAGGGATGAGGGATGAGGGATGAGGGATGAGGGGAGGAGGGGAGGCGGAGGGTGGGAAGGCGGAAGGAGGGAGGAGGGGAGGAGAGGAAGAGGGGTGGCGGGAGGAGATGGAGGTGGAGGCGGGAGGGGGAGGAGGAGGAGGGGTGAGGGGTGGCGGGAGGCGGGAGGCGGGAGGAGGTGGAGGCGGAAGGAGGGAGGAGGGGAGGAAGGGAAGAGGGGTGGCGGGAGAAGGTGGAGGCGGGAAGAGGAGGAGGAGGGGAGGAGGGGTGGCGGGAGGAGGTGGAGGCGGGAGGAGGGGGAGGCGGAGGGTGGGGAGGGGTTGGACAGGAGGAGGAAGAGGCGGAGGGATGGAGGAGAAGAAGAAGGGAAACAGAAATGGAGTGGGAGAAAATCGTGGGAGAGATGGAGAGAAAATTATGGCAGAGATGGGGGAGAATTAAAACACATCCCATAATTAAAGGAAGCATAAATATGTACTAATAATGAAAATAAAATTTTAAATATATTAATTGTGTAAATATTTAATGAGTGCACTTTTCTTGTAATTATGTTTTCAAATGTACTATAAAATGTAATTGTTCCTAAAAATAATCACATGGCAATGAAGTTGGCCCGCATCGATGGAAGTCTAAAATATACAAAAGTTGGAGCTGGGCAAACGCATTTGCCTGAGTTCTGGACGGGAACAATTAAAGAGAGGTTTATTCAGTAAATTATTACATTTGGTCTTCAAATACTACTATTAGTACCCGTATTAGACATTTAATTTTTTTTAATTCTCTTTTGACATATCTTATCTATATTAAAATAATGCATGTATATTATGTATGCATGGGGATGAATGTTAATTATGGGGATGGGGATGGGGATGGGGATGGGGATGTTATTTGCTTTCCCAATCTCCGATCGTACCCACTCCGAATAGTTATATATTAATTAAATTATTATTTATACTATTATATATAACATAATTAGAATAGATATTCTTGAATGTATATTTATTATTTTTATTTGATTTTTTTAAAATTTTATCATGCATGTATGTGCTAAAATATGATTAATTTTCATGTACGTGTTATTATAAATATAGCTAAAATTGAATTTTTATTAAAAAAAAATCACCTGTATAATGACTTAAATTCTAACTAGAAATTAGTTTCATGGGAAAAAAAAGAAAAATAAAAAAAAGTTCGCATATCTCTATTAGACTATTCAACAGTGCTATCAATTAGTACCTCCATTTTGAAATTTACTTACACGTTCTCTCTTTAAAAAAAATTGTATACAGTTTTTCTATATATAAATACTTGCATGCATTTTATCTAGAATTTACACTCGTTTTATCTTTCTAGTTTTTATATTCCATTCCAAAGTAGTTTTTAGAAAATAAGCAAGACATGAGAATAGAAATACCCATTCTCATTTCATTCATCCGTTCATGTCATTTCAATACTCCTTTTATTCCAATTTGCTAACTAAACGCACCATAAATTATTAAGAGGAGTGAATAAGCATATTAAGGTGTGAAAATCCCCTTTAATGAAATTCAAATATATATCATCTCTCCTGTCTAGCGCATAAGACAACCAACGAAGGTAGAAAAAATCGAAGAACATTGATCGCACCAAGGACTTTTCTTAATTAACTCGTGTGATTGAAGTTCAACCATACATATTTTTTTTCTTCTAACCAAAACAAATTAATATATAAATAAAAATTAAATGGTACTATCATGTGGCCATCGCCCAAGGCTACTATTAGTAGTAACTTAATTTTTTAAGTACAAATAAAATTTTTCCATATCTTTTTATGTGGGACTGAGGTGTTACAATGATGACTAACCTAATTCAGTCCTCACATCGGCCATGTTTGTTTACAAAAAATATGCTTAAAATTGAACAATTTGTCTTAATTTAACATAATTCGGATTATTTAATCCTATTAGTCCCTTAATATAGGAATATTAGTCATATAAAATCATTTGATATTTTTTGTAAAGAAACATAGCCAACGTCCTAACTCCTAAGTACCATATCTTTTATTAGCTATAGGACAACGTCCTCATGCGGCACAAAAGAGCATCTTGTTACAAGAACAAACCAGCCGGCTGTACAAGTCTAATTAATATCCATCTTTGAACTCTTGTACGTGTGTGCGTGTATGTGTGTGTGTGTGTATATATATATATATATATATAGATATACAGATATACAGATATACAGACTAGTATATCAGTTCCTTCATTTTTCAGTCTCAAAATTAATCGATGGCACCAACAGAGATCGGTATAAGTGGAGAAAAAAGATGGTCTCTCGAGGGAACAACCGCCCTTGTCACAGGTGGAACCCGTGGCATAGGGTTAGTCCTTAGCTAATCATCTTTATTATGATAATCTATTAATGTGGTTTACAAAAATTCTAAAGAATGTTATTTTGGTGTTTTTATGTGATTAATTAATTAGGCATGCAATTATCGAAGAGCTAGCAGGGTTTGGTGCAGTGATCCATACATGTTCTCGTAACCAAAAAGATTTGGATCAACGTTTAGAACAATGGAAAAGCAAAGGTTTTACAGTGACTGGTTCAATATGTGACCTGAAATCGTATGCTCAACGGGAGCAACTAATGAAAACTGTCACCTCAATGTTTAGCGGGAAGCTGGATATCCTAGTAAGTTTTTCTTAGATGCTTTACGAGGCCCCTATATTAATTTCGTGAAATAAAATGAATCAACAAGATTTCAAAATGCTTAATTAAATGTTTATTCTATCTTAGACTTTGTTATTTAAATAATTGAATGAAGATTGCATTTATCATGTGTTGGGATTACTTCATATTTTTGCTGGTCCGAGTCACTACGACAAAACCTCTTGGAAGTCAAGTACAATGTGCAATTGAGTTTGAAGATTTATTAATAACTAATTTATTTGGCTTGAGCTCATGTTATAGTAGTTAGAATTTTCTATTTATTATAAAATATTGTTTGATGTGTGGATTATTGTAATTGAATATATCTGACAAACAGAACTAGTCAATTTAGTGAATCTAGGTATATCGTATATATGTTCTAATTTTTTTCGTTTATCATCTAGTTTCTGTTTGATTATGCTATATTTTGATCTTAAATTCTAACAATATATTTATACCGAAAATAATTATATTTAAGCGTGTTCTAATCAAGCAAATCTGAAAATGTATAAATGGTCGTCGTCAATATTGTAGGTAGTTTAATGGTGTAATATCCAAATCGACAACCTTAGTTCAAGTTATCTACGGTTACACCCTTACAGCCGGCCATAAAAAAACAGAACTCATGATGAGATAAAAATATGAAATAATATATTTTCTTACATTTTTTATGCTAACATGTAAAAACTTTCAAGCTTAACTCCTGTTTTTCCTGATATATGCACAAATTTGGCTGACAAATTAATCATGTATTGTTTAATTAGGTCAATAACGCTGGAACGGTTATAATTAAAGAGACGACAGAAATCACAGCACAAGATTTTTCAAGCATAATGAGTACCAATTTTGAGGCCTCTTACCATTTATGTCAGCTTGCACAACCCTTATTAAAGGCGTCAGGAAATGGCAGCATTGTATTTATCTCTTCGGTGGCTGGTGTAATAGCTTTACCTTCTATTTCCGTCTATGCAGCATCCAAAGGTGCGCGTATATATAATTGCTACGTTCTACATTTTAGTTTGCCTAATTATATATCTAATAAACATTATTAATTCATCATATATTATTTGATCATCCATCAAAATAAAACAGGAGCAATGAATCAACTCACCAAGAACTTGGCATGCGAATGGGCAAAGGACAGCATTCGTGTTAACAGTGTTGCACCATGGGTCATAAAAACTTCACTCATTGAGGCAATTGAAGTAAATTTCATCTTCTGCCCATTTTCTTTTTTATTTTAGGGAATTGTTAAATTCATAATACTTTTTGTTATTTTCATAACAAAAGTGTCGTTGTATATGTATAGCGATGGTGAAAACCGTCGCTATAAAATCTATAGCGACACTTTTATTGTAGAAATAACATTTTATTGTCATGCTAACGATTTTTCATTCTTTTGTAAATGTCTTAAATGCTTTTGTCTTCATCCCAGTAGTAACGACAAATAAATATATTATACATGGCTTATATATATTAATAGGACAAAGACATTCCATCTCCCGAAGCCGATCCCATATCCCGAAGTCGAAGGTATTAATGACCTCTTCGTTTGTGACGATCATCTAATTCATGATATTCCAAGGCCATCAACACATTTTCTGATAGTTTAGTTTCTTCTATCTCTCCGGTCTTCGTCCCTACTGCATCAGTAACCCTGGGTTGAAAAGAACTCGTCCTCGAGTTCTCGGTTGTATCGGCAGACTGCTCAAACAAGGGCTCAAATGTTTTACGTACATTGAAAACGTCTGAAGTTCGCAGATGACTAGGAATGCACAGTCGATAAGCATTGTCGTTGATTCGTTACAGAATCTCACAAGGACTAATTTTTCGATCTTTAAGTTTATTATAACCGCCAACAGGAAACTGATCTCGGGTTAGTATGACCCAAACAAGATCTCCAACTTTAAATATAACCTGACGATGATGACTGTCAACCCGATTCTTGTATTTAGCATTATTTTTCGAGATGAATTTGTACACTTGATCATGTATAATCCAAAGATGATCTACCATTTCTTTCGCTTTGGGGTGTACTCGACCAATCCGAGGAACATGAACTAAATCTAAGATCCCATAAGGGTTTTGACCACAAACTATCTCAAAAGGACTCATGTTAGTAGTCCAATTCTTCGAACGCTTATAAGCAAACTCTGCTTGAAAAAGCGTCAAATCCCATTGCTTTGGTTTATTTCCAGCCAGACACCTCAAGAGATTACCCAAGCTTCGGTTTACTACTTCGGTCTGACCGTCTGTTTGAGGATGGTAAGCACTGCTAAAGTTCAATATTTGTGTTCCGAGTTTTTCCCACAGATTTTTCCAGTAATTACTCATAAACTTGGTATCTCGGTTGGATGTAATAGACTGAGGAACGCCATTTAAGCGTACAATCTCCCGAACGTAAAGGTGGACGATCCGAGCATCATCCATTGTATTCCGACAAGAAATGAAATGAGCCATTTTAGAGAACCGGTCAACCACATCTATAATTAAATCAGAGGATCGCTGAGTTCGGGGTAGACCTAAAACAAAGTCCATGCTAACATCACATCAAGGTTTTTTAGGAATAGGTAAGGGAGTGTACAATTCCGAATTAGTAAGAACTCCTATTGATTTCTGACAAATAGAACACCCTTTTTACATAGTGAGTCACATCACTCAAGATCATTTGCCAGTAATAGTCAGTTGTTATTAAGGCCAAAGTCTTATCTCGCCCGAAGTGCCCTTCTTTGTGAAGTTCACTTATTATCTGTTGCAAAAGTGAACAATCAGGGATACACAATTGGAGTCCTCGAAACAAATATCCCTTATGTAAAACAAAGTAAGATTATTGAACTTCTTGTATTTTTTGAACTACCTTTCCGAAAGAAAGATCTCCTTCATACATCTCAGTAAGACTACAAACCCTACGATTTTGTTTTGCATAGTACTAAGAAGTAACGCTCTTCGGCTTAGCGCATCAGCAACACAACGCAAACTTTTTACTTGATGTCGCAAAGTGAAAGTGAACTCTTGCAAGTACGCCACCCATTTAGCATGTCTTTGGCTGAGCTTATGTTGACTATTAATATACTTTAAGGCATTATGATCAATAAAAAGAATGAATTCCCTCTGTATCAGATAATGACGCCAATGCTTTATAGGATTCTTCATCGTGTTCAAGATGTGAGATTTCCTCCTCCGGAACCTGTCCACGTCGGCCTAGGTGCGGGACGTTCTCCTCCGGAACCTGTCCACGACGACCCAGATTTTGCGCTGCTAGGCACTTGGTTAGCTCTACAACTTGTCTCTGAAAATCCTCAATCATCACGTCCTGGACGTTACGATCACGGTGCATGACTTCCTCAGCCAGAATCTTCCTTCTACGACCACGATCACGACCACCATCCATTAAAATCGATGAGTCTATTCCCAGAAAGATACTTGGGCTTTGATACCAACTGACACCGGGCGGGATAGTTATTACCCCGCGGGCAAGGTAACAAATGAATTCACAAATGAAGGAACAAGAGATTTATCGGAAAACACAGATATTTTTCTCTAATGTGTATGTTATATTTATCAAAATCAAAGTCTGTCTAATTCAACCCACAAGCCGAGTTTATATAGCTAGCAAAATTTTTTGCCTAAGCTGCCCAAGATATAACAAAATTTCTAGAGATTCACAAAATCTTCCTAGAGATACGAAAACCAAATCCTAACAAACTTCCTAAATTTATAGAAACAACTCCTAACAAATAACAACTTGTTAATAATAAAATATTACTAATAAAAGAATTAAATAAGGATAAAAGTAAATAAACTACTAATCCGTCGAACTCCCAAGGTTAGGATGCCACGAGCCCCCGAAGACGTCCATCTCCCGAAGCCGATCCCATATCCCGAAGTCGAATGTATTAATGACCTTTTCGTTTGCGACAATCATATAATTCATGATATTCCAGGGCCATCAGCACATTTTTTGATAGTTCAGTTTCTTCTGTCTCTTCAGTCTCCATCCCTCATGCATCAAAAAATCCCTTTAATTTAATAATTGAATAAAATCAAGTAAACCAAAATAATCTAAATCACAAACAATTTGTATACAAAACAAACTAATGTTGAAATAATAGAAAAGGAGCAAATTTCTTGGTTGATCAACAAATAAGAAGTAAAAAGAGGAAGAGCAGGAGATGCATATTTATGGAATCGCTGTAATGTCTGTGTGATATTATTGAAAGTAATGATTCCTTTATAACATAATTTTGATAGATAATGAGAAAGAGTAATACTCCCTCCGTCCCAAATTAACTGCTCAATTTTGACCTTTTTAAGTCAAATTGACTATTTTTAGAATTAATAATTAAGCATATATAAATATATTTCTAAAATTATAAAAATTAGGATTAGTAATAAATTGTATATACTTTCTTTTGGTTATAATCTCTTTACCTATATTTTAGCAAAAATAGTAAAAAGATTAGTTTTAAAAATGGTCAATTTGACTTTAAAAAGTCAAAACTGAGCAGTTAATTTGGGACGGAGGGAGTATAACTTTTGATTGCATTTTTTTGTGTTTGTGGAGATGGGCGTGAATCTGTCGAAGGAATTGAAAGAGGGTAACGGTAAAATTGTCAAGTAAATGAAGATGGTTTTGTGTAAATCTTTATGTTGGGATATTTCACATGAATTCCACATCGGTTAAATTCAAGAGTGTATATGGCTTAATAAGTATGGTAGAACATCAACCTAATAGGTTAACCTTTAAGGTAAAGGGGGTGTTCCAACATACTTATTGGGTCAATCTACACAGGTGTGCGCTGCTAAGGTGCGAGGGGAGTGCGCGAAGGCACAAATTCGCAGGCCTCGTGGGTGAAGTAAATAGAGTTGAATCAAGTGGAGCACCAGGAGTGGGAGTAGTTATTAGAGTCGAGCAGAGAGCTCTTGAAGGATTCAAAGAAGAGGTGCTTGTTGGGATATTTCACATGAATCCCACATCGGTGGTCCAACATACTTATTGGGTCAATCTACACAGGTGTGTGCTGCTAAGGTAATGAATTGATGTGGGATGGATCGTTCAATTCCGCTACACTTTATTATCCTATTAATATCATTTTTATATAGGAAATATAGTAATACACTATTGTGTAAGTTTTATTTGTACACAGTTTGTCAAAACTAAACTACGTTGTTTTGACAGATTTATTTTATAAAAAAAATGAGATTTTCTTCTCCCATATCAGAAATCAAAAACAAATCTGTCAAAACGAAATAGTTTTGACGGATTGTGCACAAATAAAACATACACGATGACCATTATTACCTTTTCATATATATATATATATATATATATATATATATATATATATATATATATATATACACACACACACACACACATAGAGCTGTGTAGTACACAACTACTTATGGCGACGGATTTTTTGAGCTATAGCGACGGTTCACCTGTTACCATAGACCAGAATAGCTATATCGACGGGTGAACCGTCGCTATAGCCCAAAAAAACCACCGTCATAGACGATTGTGTACTTATATGGTCCCAACTACACGTCATTATTATATTGGCAATGCAAGCTCTCATTTATAAAATATGAGTCGCTGTAATGTTGATATGATAATTTAGCGTGAATATTAGATTCCAAATTTGAGGTCTAATATTGGGACCCCTCTAACGTTACTAATAGATTACTACTATTTACAAAAATTTAAAAATGAAAATAAAAAAGGTGACCCTTTAATTAGTTTTTGGCAATGTCTGATATATATTTCATTAATTCCTCTAATTCTTTATGGCATAGGAGGATCCTGTCAAGAGGGAATTTATTATAGATGGGATGATCTCTCGAACTCCAATTCGTCGACCAGGAGAACCAAATGAGGTTTCGTCATTAGTGGCATTCCTTTGCTTACCGGCTGCTTCATATATCACTGGCCAGATTATTTGCGTTGATGGAGGCCATACAGTGACTGGTTATTAATCAATTCACTAATGTCAAGACATATAACTTCTAGTCACTATACTCTTTCTTTTCTATAAATAAAGGGTTCTTTTTAAATATATTTTTTTCAGGTTTATCTCTAAATATAATTAATGAGTGTTTTGAATATTAGTGGTGGAATATTAGTAAAATGTGTTGTTAAATTTTAGAATGTTATGTCATTTTGTAATATTACGGATGGAAATGGGTTTGAAAAATAAATATTGTAGCGTTTTGAGGTTCAATTTAATGTGGGGCCCACACTCCAAAAATGTCGGGCCCATGCATCAATGCGTTCTCCTCCGCTAGGACTATAACGTGGTATACTTATTTGTTCAAATTCATTAAGTATTGAATGAGAAAATTAATTCTAAAATCACCTACTTGAAATGTTGTATTTAAACATGCCATAAACACCTTGTCCCACATAGAAAGTTTGAGGGAAAGGTGAAGAATTTGTATATGAGATATTTTCACAATGGGAATTGCCCCAAGGAGCACCCCACTTTTGTGGAGGGGAGATGACTTAGTCAAGACTTTGTTCAAACCCACACGTGCGACGTCGACTAGTATGTCGGGCTAGGTCTAGGCCGGGCTTGTGATATATATAAATTTTTGGACAAAATTTTGTTTAATTTATTATCAAAACTGTCATGGATAATATGTCGTTTAGACGAATGGATGATATGCCAACGATTATGTCTCATCTGATCAGTCACGAAATCATCCTATAAATAGCCTAATCGGGCAGCGATTCAAGATAATTTTTGTTTTTCCTTCTTGCATTCCTTCATTCATCATTATAGTCAGTTCAAGTACAGAACATAAAAATTGAGTTCGAAGAATTCTTAATTTTGAAGTGCTTCTAATTAAGAATTGGAAATCCGTTTTATCTTGAGAAGTAATTATTCAAAAAATCCTTTAGCAGCGGTGAAGGAATATATTTGTTTCAAGGAGACTTTGTGAATTCAAAGGACCCAGATTTATTTATCTTTGTTTTTTCAGATTCTGATTTTCAAGTAAGTACACTGAACTTTCTAAATCTGATTTGCTTACTAAATTTAAGTAACTTTGTTATTGTATATTAAATATTTACTATATTTACAGAAATAACAATTACCAATTAATAAAAAGAAAACTCTTCCTATATACTCAATAATTTTTTTTTCATGAGTGCACTATACTTCACATGTAGATTTTATATTTTTATATGTTCTCCTCTCACATAATATAATGTGAGAGAAACTATATGAAAATATCAAATAAACTTATTAAAATATTAACTTTAATTTTTTATCCTTTTTTTTCACAAAAGAGATTCTTTTTTATAATAAGGAGTATTATTTTTGTTATCATACTCTCTCTTAGTCTCTCTGGCAACGAAAAAAGCTTAATTTATTGTTGATGATTTTATGATAAAATTATGGTGATAAAAATAAGAATATTGTAATATTTTATTATTAATAAAATAATTTTTTTAATAATTAATTAATTTTTTTTAATCAAAAAGACGAATAAATTGTTGCTTGATGCACCTTCATTTTGTTAGAATTTGAGCCTAATTTAATGTGGGTGTCATTAATTATTTTTAATGATTTCATATATTAATGTGTTCTACTCCATGAGTAGATTAAATTAAGTATTTGGAAGCTCCAATCCATGGAGTAATGAATGAGATATTAACTCCCAAAGATCACACTTGAAAATGATAAATGATAATACATACATGTGAAAAAAACCAAGTCACGTCTAGGTTAAGAATTAAACTTTTAATGTGTTTATATACAAGGGAATTGCTCTTGGGTTTGGGCCCCAAAGAGCACCCCACTTTTGTGGAAGGGAGATGACCTAGCCAAGGCTTAGTTTGAACCCACATGCGCATGCCGTCACTGACCGGCCGACCTGGCCTAGCTCGTGGGTTTGGGTCCTTATATATAATTTTTTAGACAAAATTTTTAATTTAAAATTTATTTATTTAATTCTAATATCAAAACTGTGTCGTTTTGATAAATGGTATTTATTATATTATCAAAACTGTGTCGTTTTGAGAAGCGGTATCTGCTGAAAGGGTATCAGTCTGAACGGACGGGCCAAAACTACGTTGTTTTGTTGTGCCTTTTCTACTAAGCATAAAATTACGTATTTTTGGTTCTACTAATGCTTAAACTACGTCGTTTTATGGGTCCGAATAGATGCGCTCATTCTGTAAATGATCAAAACTACGTCATTTTTGTGACAACCCCAAAATAGGTCCATTCAATCCAACCCATTCTGAGTCGCCAAATACATGGTACAGAAAACAACTACAACTTTATTGCAACAATTGTCGTGCAAAATACAACAACACATATACTGTGAGTTTGGATACAAATATATACCAAATGTGACACATGTCCCAACCGTGGACAGCACCTCACAGTGACACCTTACATAAAGGTATAGTCAAAAACTGTTTTAGAAACTAAAATCTTTAGGAAGTGCTCAAGGAAACCTTCGTACATGGGAGGCCATGCTTCTAGGTTATGATAGATATCATATGACCACAGAATTATCCTTGGTTGACCCAATAGATCCCAAAGAAAAATGAGAAGATTACTATCATATTCTTCCCAATGGTGAGTCTTCTCTTGATTTATCATTATCTCCACTGTCTCAAATTGAGAATTATACTTCAAACAAACACCAATATTATATAGGTAGTGCTCGTAAATATACTCAGCAAGTGGATGAGCACAACCCTGTCTTATGATGACACGAGTTTGTATGTCATTAGACATCTTGTATGATAGTGGCAAAACACCCTTCCAACGTTGGGTTCGCCTCTCCCTATATGATTCACCAAATATAACTACTAAAAGATGTATACAACACACTTGTCTATACTGTTTAGGGAGAACTCCACAGCTAGAGACCACCGTTCTATTCCCTTGTTACCTCCGCTCGACCCAGCTACACTCTTATTATCTGAAAGGAATTATAAAGCAAAAGGGTGAGCACAACTAGCTCAGTAAGAATATCATGATTAAAGATAATTAAATTATTAATAGCCTTCATCAATAATAAATCAGAGATTTAGAACATATGGTAGATGATAAAAATTTCAATCATAGTTGCAGTGGAACGAGCAATCCATTAGAAGAGTCAAATAGACTATAAAGTCTATTATCTTTTCCATGTTAAGAATCTACCAACAATATTTTATCCCTGTAACATCAATCAACCATTCTGGTCCAAAATCATATGAATAACTCATACTCATAATTGTAGTTCTAAATTTCTCTTTTCATCCAGGGCAAAGATAATTTTCATCACCTATCTTTACCTGAAACATCAAAGATCATGGTTACACCAAATCACATTTCCTGTTCATAATCATACTAATAATTTCATCTTTTCACTACGGCCAAAGGTATTCATTTGTATCACCAGTTGATCATGTTCATCTCAACATATGTTCATCTTTGCACTACTGGCCAAAGATATTCAACAACATGTCATCTTTACACTACGGGCCAAAGATATTCATCAACAGTTCATATTTGCACTACAGGCCAAATATATTCATCAACAGTTAATATTTGCACTACAGGCCAAATATATTAATATCTCAAAGAAATATATAATCATTTCAGAATTTATATAAATAATTATAATCATGTTGATCATTTCACCTTTGCACTTAAGCTAAAGATATTCAATTATAAATTTAATGGTCATGATCATACCAGTCAAGTACAATTCAACTTTGCACTACTGGCCAAAGAGAACCTATAGTCATGATCATACCAAAAATCTACCCATCTTTAAACTCAAGTCAAAGAGAAATATCATCATTAGGGTTATAAAAATGTTATATATGATAATAAAAATAATATGATCAACATATAGTTTTAATCTCAAGAGTAATATTCATAAATCAACTATAATTTGGTTAGAAAAAGAAACCAATTTTATCATGAATAGTAACCCGTGAATAGTAAACCATGAATAGTAACTTCTTGAATAGTAACTCATGAATAATAACTTCGTGAATAGTAACTCATGAATAGTAACCCATGAATAGTAACTCATGAATAGTAACTCGACACAAAAAGGTAGAAATTCCACAATAAAATTTATACCAATATTTCGGTATAATGATATTGAAATAACATTTCTTCAACTTATAAATAATTTATTTTAATTGTTTACACTTTACTAAATAATGCATTTAATCATTCTAAAATGCCAAACTCATAAGATTTCATCACCAATAACCAAAACCCTCATAAAAAATCTGCATATACCTCATATAAGATTCTCAAGCCATAAAATCTTATTTTTCAATTTTCTTACTTCACATAACATATTTAATTCATTTACTCATAACTAATCCATTTTCATAAAAAATACCAAATCAGTTCCAAAAATATTTCTTTTCTGAGATTAAGCAGAATATAGTCTCATATTGAACATATATTTTTCTTAGAATTTTTAAAATTCATTTACTATTTTTCATATGGCCAAAACTGCCGAATATTTAGACATTTATCATAAATTGTACTTTTATCCAAAAATTCCGAGATTTACAGAATATACTCATGTTATATAGATGTACTCCCAATAAAAATTTCATCAATTTTAGAGTTAACCACAAAGAGTTATAAGCTGTTACTTTTAAAATAGTTTTTTTTTCCCCGTAAAATTCATAACTCTTAACTTATACATCCAAAAATCGCCATTTTTGGACACAATCAACAAAACTCATCAAATTATCATTTCAAATTTTTCTAGAATTTTTGAAGGTCTAAAAAGTTACGAAACCTGAAAACACAACAACCCTTAAAATCCCTTACCTCAAAAGAGCAGTATTTCTGACTGGAATAACGCTGAACGAACTTGCACCGTATAGCAACACTCAAGATACAAGAATACACTTGATAATATAGAGAGAGAAATAGAGAGAAAACTTCAATTTCTGGTGTGTTTTTCAATTCTAACTTAGCCCTCTATTTATAGAAAAATGCTAAAACACCAAAGGAGACTAAAATAATAAAATATATTATTTTCTTATTCTTTTTCAATTCTTATGTCTCCACCAACCAAGCAAGCCACCCTTGAACAAAAACTCCAGCAGCCCTCATTCATAATCAACACCAACCAAAGTGGGTCCCACCATATAATTTAATAAAAATTATTTTATTTTCCGAAACTTCAATAATTCATAGAAAATAGCTCGGTTATCAGAAAAATACGAATTTTATGTCCATTCTGACTGAAATCGAATTCTCTACAACTTTGTAACTTTGAGTTTTTCCAAATTTCAAACCAAAAATATCCGAAATCCATAAACGGATGATTTTAAACATCGTTTCAACACCTTTTAAAATTCATAACAAATCATGTGTTAATTTTTAACGGTTCAAAATTTGTGGACATATATTCAACTTATATATATATATATAACATATTCAAAAATTACAACGATCCAACAGTCAGATTAAAATTATAACTCACGCAGTAAAGCTTTAAGAACACCGATTTAAGTTTTTAATACCTCCAATCCGATAAAATACTGATAAAACACCTCAACGTTAATTCCTTCATTTATAACCACATAAATAAATCCATCATCTATATCCACATCAAATAAATTTTTCATTATCATATAAATCAATAATTAATTATTCACAAATAATATTACAGAATCACAATTATGACAACCAGCCCGTTCCCAGGAAAGAGAGGGCTTTCCAATAAGAATTTCTCCTTACTGGCGCGCAATTAGGTGACCAAACCTCTCCTTGACAGAACATTCTAGACATTTCCAATAATGCTATCTAATAATATTATTCAAATAATATGAATTATTGATCTGATAATAAGAAATATTGTGCAGTGATAATTATTGAAACAACAATAATATAAAATATCAACGCAGTAATTATTGAATCAATAAAACAAAATATTGAACAGTAATTACTGTAACAATTATTGATTAGTGCATTCTTACGTAAGAATCAATAATTCAAAAATACTGTGTAATACCGTGTGCTACTGTGCAACAACGCGTATTACTTTATTTTACCAATCGGGTATTCCAACAGTGTTAACGGTAACGATTTTGCCGTTATTTATAAAAACTTAATTTTTTTCATTTTCTTTATCCGACAGTTATTCTGTTATGGGGCCCACAAATGGTTGCGCCGGTCTTACGGATATTCTCCGACAGAAAGAATATTTCACGACCAAACGAATATTCCCCGATAAAAATGAATATTTTATAACCACTTGTGTATTTTGAAAAAAAAAATCATATATCACCCTTAACTTAACTTTTATCAATTTAACCATTTACTGAATAGTAATTATAAAAAAAATTGAATACTTTTATTTCATAAAATCCGGGGTCTTATAATTTTTGTAGTGCTGCTAAAGTATACAGTGTCATTGTATTCTGGGAGACAAGTGTTATCAACTCTTAACACAATACGAATGACATAATTGTCTTAAGGATATAGTACCAAATACTAGCCTTGACAAATCTTTTTCTACAAGACAAGTTAATATATATATATATATATATATATATATATATATATATATATATATATAGTTTCCTTTCAGGTTACTAACAATCTTAAGACAATTATTTTTTATCTATATATATATATTTCGCAAGAAATATGGATACCAATTCTGCTATTATAATTGGTTCTTCTTCTACACCTTCTATACCAAATGTTCCTGTGAACTATGGTGAAAAACCAAAAAAGTTCAATGGAACAAAGTTTAAAAGATGGTAACAAAAGATGTTGTTTTATCTTACTACTCTGAACTTGGAAAGATTTCTTCACGAAGATCCCCCAGTGCTCAAAGAAGATGAAATAGACATGTAAGTTGTTGCCGCAATAGATGCATGGAAACATGTAGATTTTTTATGCCGGAATTATATCCTTAATGGATTGGACAACACATTATACAATGTGTTTAGTTCTCTCAAATCTACAAGAGAATTATGGGATTTCTTGGATAAAAAATATAAAACAGAAGATGTTGGTGTGACGCCACCAAAATAGGTCCATTCCATCCAACCCATTCTGAGTCACCAAATACATGGTACAGAAAATAACTATAACTTTATTACAACAATTGTCGTGCAAAATACAACAACACTTAAACTGTGAGTTTAAATACAAATATATACCAACTGTGACTCATGTCCCAACCGTGGACAGCACCTCATAATGACACCTTATATAAAGGTATAGTCGAAAACTGTTTTAGAAATTAGAATCTTTGGAAAGTGCTCAAGGAAACCTTCGTACATGGGAGCCATGCGTCCAGGTAATTATAGATATCATATGCCCACAAAATTATCCTTGGTTGACCCAATAAACCCCAAAGAAAAACGAGAAGATTACTATCATATTCTTCCCAATGGTGAGTCTTCTCTTGACATATCATTATCTTCACTGTCTCTAATTAGGTATTATACTCCAAACAAACACCAAGATTATATAGGTAGTGCTCGTAAATATATTCAGTAAGTGGATGAGCACAATCCTGTCTTATGATGACACGAGGTTGTATGTCATTAAACATCTTGTATGATAGTGACAAAACACCCTTCCAACGTTGGGTTCAACTCACCCTAGTTGATTCACCAAATATAACTACTAAATGATGACCACCGTTCTATTATCCTGTTACCCACACTCGACCCAGCTACACTCTTATTACCTAAAAGGAATTGTGAAGCAAAAGGGTGAGCACAACTAGCTCAGTAAAGAATATCATGATTAAAGATAAATAAATTATCAATAGCCTTCAACAGTAATAAATCAGAGATTTAGAACATATGGTAGATGATAAAAACTTTTCAACCATAGTTGCAGCGGAACGAGCAATCCATTAGAAGAGTCAAATAGACTATAAAGTCTATTATCTTCTCCATGTTAAAAGTCCATCAACAATGTTTAATTTTTAATACCTTCATTCCTTATCATATTTTCCTTATCATTATCTTCTCAAAAACACTGGTTTAATTTTTAATACCTTCATTCCGACAAAAATACTGATAAAATACCTCAACATTAATTCCTTCATTTATAACCACATAAATAAATCCATCATTTATATCTACATCAAATAAATATTTCCTTATCATATAAATCAATAATTAATTATTCACAAATAATATTACAGAATCACAATATTGACAACCAGACAGTTCCCAGGAAAGAGGGGGTTTTCCAATAAGAATTTCTCCTTACTGGCGCACAATTAGGTGACCAAACCTCTCCTTAGATAGAACTTTCTAGACATTGCCAATAATGTTATCTAATAATATTATTCAGATAATTTGAATTATTGCTTCGATAATGGAAAATACTGTGTAGTGACAATAATTAAAACAACAGTAATATAAAATATCAACGTAGCAATTATTGAATCAATAAAATACTAAACAGTAATTACTGTAACAATTATTGAGTAGTGTCTTCTTATGTAAGAATCAATAATTGGTGCAATACCGTGTGCTACTGTGCAACAATGCGTATTCTAACAGTGCTGGGTACGCATCACAGACTCCTACCAGTAGTCTGCCTCACCGCGGAACATAAAGGTGGTGAATGGAACCTTCTGTTCCTCCGTGCATCCCAAGACATCGAATATCTTGGTAATTTGTTTGACCCACGTTTCCGCCATGATCGGATCCGACTTTCCCTTAAATTCTGTTGGTCCCAACTCTTTGAACTACTTGGCTGTGACAAGCCGCGCATTGCTAGCATTTTCACCCGTATTTTGTGCACGAGTCTCCCTCGTCTGGTTTTGCATGAACTGCAAAAATCTTTTAAACATCCCATCATTCATCATTTGTTCGGTAACGTTGTTTATATGAGGATTATTGCCTTCCTGTTGTACGTTCCCCTGGGTAGTGATCAAAGGTGTCTCCACGGTCTGATTCACTCCATTATTAACGTTCTCAGCTGCCATTCTTAAATATTGCCATAAAACAAGGGTTAATAGTCATGCAACATATTATCCCTATACTCTGACCGACCAAATAAATACCAAATAAACTTAGTCAGGTCATACTAACGAAGGAATTCCCCGTCTCTCCCCTCCTAGTTCTTGTCTCACATCTTAGCCATGGATCATATTCCTAAGCTTTGATACCAACTGTGACGCCCCCAAAATAGGTATACATCACCTATTCTGAGTCACCAAATACATGGTACAGAAAAAAATACAGCTTCATTAAACTGTGAGTTTAAATACAAATAGAGAGTATAAAAACTCAAAAGGAGTCCTCATTACAATTATTGATACACTATTTTAAAAATAGTGATGACTGCTAAAACAACTTTCTAGGACCATCACTCCGTACCCCGACTAGTTCCTGCTATGTTCTCACCTCCTGAGAAGAAAAATGGTACAAAATAGTGAGCTCAACTAGCCCAGTAAAGAATATTATGACTAAGATAATATACAACAAATTATCATTAGTCTTCAACATGGAATAATCTGATAAAATATAATAGACAACAAGTTTTATATCAACAACTGCAGAGGAAAACAACAATCCATTATAAGAGTCAAGTAGAGAAAGAATTATACTATCTTCAAAGATTTAAAAGTCCATCATCAATATTTTATCCCTGTAACATCAATCAATATACATCTTGAATCAAATATTCATCTTTGCACTACAGGCCAAAGATATTCATTTGTATCACCAGTTGGTCATGTTCATCTCAACACTTGTTCATCTTTGCACTACGTGCCAAAGATATTCATTAGGTAATCATTCATCTTTGCACTACAGGCCAAAGATATTCATTTGTATCATCATTTTTGACTGAGGATGATGAAAAATATTTTAAAGAAAACGAATCCAGTGAGATAACAGATCAAATATTAAGGATTCGTATTACAGTTTATCCATATTCAATAATATTCTGAAATAACCAATTTTGAAGCAGAATTCAAAAATAATGATCAAAACATGGATACAATCAAAGATAGTAACCATAATAGACAACTTGGATAAAAAGAAGAAAATTTCATTTTTCGGTGAATAATGCCGTATTTGTGAATAGTGCCGTATACGTGAATAGTGTCGTATACGTGAATAGTAACCCCGACACAAAAAGTTTCAAATTTGATAAAAAGTTAATACCAATATTTCGGCATAATGATATTGAAGAAAATATCATTTAAGAAGAAGATAATATCCCTTACCTCAAAATATCAGTACTTCTGATTGGAATATCGGTACAAGGCTGAAGGATACTTGCACTGATTAATAGAAACTCACAAAGTATCTAAATACTCACAAAATACACTCAATAATCTAGAGAGAGAAAGAGAGAAAACTTGTTTCTGGTGTGATTTTCAATTCTAACTTAGCCCTCTATTTATAGAAAAATGTTAGCACGCCGAAGTAGACTTAACCTGCAACCTGATGGCTTTACCTGCTACTATTCCCACCCACCACATTTGAATAAAAATCTCAGCACATTTCTTCACCAACTAAGAGTGGGGCCCAGGAATTCTAGAATTTTTCACCAAAATCATTTATAACTTAATTTCCGAATCAGTCGCCTCTTAAAATTCATAACAAATCATACGCTCACTTTTAACCGTTCAAAATTTGTGGACATATACTCAACTTATATATGTATAACATATCCAAAATTTACAACGATCCAACGATCAGATTAAAAATTATAACTCCCGCAATATATCTCAAAAAACACTGGTTTGATTTTTACCTCCAATCCGACAAAATACTAATAAAACACCTCAACATTAATTCATTCATTTATAACCACATAAATAAATCCATCATTTATATCCACATAAAATAAATATTTCCTTATCATATGAATCAATGATTAATTATTCACAAATAATATTACAGAATCACATTTATGACAACCAGACTGTTTCCAGGAAAGAGGGGGCTTTCCAATAAGGATTTCTCCTTACTGGCGCGCAATTAGGTGACCAAACCTCTCCTTGACAGAACTTTCTAGACATTGCCAATAATGTTATCTAATAATATTATTCCAAATAATCTGAATTACTGATCTGATAAAGGAGATACTGTGCAATGACGATAATTGAAACAACAATAATATAAAATATCAATGCAGCAATTATTGAATCAATAAAATAAAATATTAAACAGTAACTACTGCGACAATTATTGAGTAGTACCTTCTTACGTAAGGATCAATAATTCAATAATACTGTGCAATACCGTATGCTACTGTGCAACAACGTGTATTACTTTACTTTAACCACCAGGTATTCCAACAGTATTAACGGTAACAACTATTCCGTTATTCAATTTTGTCATTTTCTTCATTCGACTGTTATCCATTATGGGGCCCACAATTGGTTGTGCCGTCGTACGAATATTCCCCGACAGAAAGAATATTCCACCGACAAAATGAATATTTTATAACCACTTGCTTATTTTGCAAAATTTTCACATTTCACCCATAACCAAAGTTATTATATCAAATTAATACCTTATTATTCACAATAATAAATAAAGAAAATTTGATTTTATTCATTAAACAGTTGGGATCTTACAACTACTATTATTATTACTGTTATTATTATTACTAATATATTTATAATAATCTTATAATAATAATAATAATAATTATTACTATTACTATTATTATAATAATTATTATTACTATTACTATTATTATTATTACTATTATATTTATAATAATAATATTAATTAATATTACTATTACTATTATTATATTAAAATTGTAGTAACCGTGTAGTATTTTAATTTTTTTTGGGGGGAAATGAAATGTTTTGATATAAAGATTAGTCCTTGCAAAATTTTAGTATGTAACATGTGGTGCTCTAGTGGTTAGATGCCTAAAGTTTCACATTGGAGGATGCGAGTTCAAACCTTGGGAGTGACAAATTTTTGGAAAAAATTCTAAAGAAGGCCCATCACATCTGCCACGTGTCAAATTAAAATATAAAATACCGCGTCAGATGTGCCACGTAGGCGCCACGTGTGCCACGTCAGCAGGTCAATGCACATGTGGCGTCTGGGGGTTCAAAGTCCAAATTTTTAAATAGAAAGAGGCTCAATTTGCGTTGACCGGAAGAAAGGGGCTCAATATCCAAATATCAAAAAAGTTCAGTGGTCGACTTTGCATTTAATCCGATTAATTAATATGGAATGTTTACCAAAATGTAAGATTAACTCTAATCATAAATGTGAAATTTGTGTTGAGGCAAAACTTCAGAAATCTTCTTTTAAATTAATTGAAAGAAGTACAAAACCTCTTGATATTTGTGATTTAAAGTATATACATACAAGTGGAGGTAAGAAATACTTTATCACTTTTATAGATGATTGTACAAGATATTGTTATGTTTACTTATTGAAAAGTAAATATGAGGCTTTGGAAATGTTTATACATTACAAAAATGAGGTTGAGAACCAACTTGATAAAAAGATCAACATAGTTAGAAGTGATAGAGGTGGGGAATATGAATTTCCATTTGTTGATTTTTTTTCACAATATGATATAATACACCAAACAACTGCACCTTATTCACCACAACAAAATGGTGTTGCAAAAAGAAAGAATAGAACTTTGAAAGAAATGATGAATGCATTATTATTAAGTTTTGGGCTACCTCGGAATTTATGGGGGGAAGCAATTCTTTCAGCAAATTATATTCTAAACTGAATACCTCAAAAGAAGTCTAATGTTTCACCCTATGAATTATGGAAAGGACGTAAGCCATCTTATAAACACTTAAAAATGTGGGGGTGTTTAGAAAAATTAATTGTTTTTCCATCCAAAAAGGTGAAAATTGGACTGAAAATATAGATTGTATATTCATTGGTTATGCTAATAATAGCAGTGCATATAGATTTTTGGTTAATTAATAAAAAATAGAGGAAATACATAAAAATATTATTATTGAGTCAAAAGATGCTGAATTTTTTGAAACAATATTTCCTAATAAAAAGGAACAAGAGCCAAGTTCTAACGAGCAAGAAACAAGTTCAAATAAAAGAACTTATGATGTTGTTAATGATATTAATCATGATTTAGAAGATATTGATGAACCTAGACGTAGTAAACGTGCTAGAACATCAAAATCTTATGGTCAGGATTTTCTAACTTATTTGTTAGAAAATGAGTCTCAAACCTATAAAGAAGCAGTATTGAGTCCTGAAGCTCCATATTGGAAAGGGGCTATAAATAGTGAAGTAGAATCCATTTTGCACAATCATACGTGGGAATTAGTAGATCTCCCACCAGGCTCTAAACCTCTTGGATATAACTGGATATTCAAGAAGAAAATGAAAGCAGATGGATCTATAGACAATTATAAAGCAAGACTTGTAATCAAAAGATACATGCAAAATGAGGGTTTAGATTATTTTGGTACTTATTCTCCCGTGACAAGAATATCCTCAATTAGGATGTTAATAGCCATTGCATGCAGCTATATATAATTTAGAAATACATCAAATGGATGTAAAAATAGCTTCCTTGAATGGAGATTTAGAAGAAGAAATCTACATGGAATAACCAGAAGGATTTATTGTTCCAGGATAAGAAAAGAAAATTTGTCTGCTTGTAAAGTCCCTTTATGGATTAAAACAATCACCTGAACAATGGCATGAAAAATTTGACAATGCAATGTTATCAAATGGTTTCAAAATAAATGAGTGTGACAAATGTGTGTATGTCAATGACACTAAAAATGGGTATGTTATTATTTGTCTTTATGTAGATGATATGCTCATTATGGGTAGTAATAATAAAATCATTAAAACTACTAAAAGAATGTTAAATAATATGTTTGACATGAAAGACATGGGTGTTGCTGATGTAATATTAGGAATTAAAATTTTTAAAACATCGGATGGGTTAGTGTTATCACAATCACAATATATTGAGAAAATATTCAGGAAATTCAATTAATATAAGTGTTATCATATGGGAACACCGGTAGATATAAATCTACACTTTTCTAAAAATAAAGGAGAGAACATATCACAACCTGAGTATGCACAATTAATTAGAAGTCTTATGTACTTAATGAATTGTACATGTCTTGACATAGCACAAGTTGTCAATAAATTGAGTAGATTTACAAGCAATCCAGGACAAGATAACTGAAA
Source organism: Panax japonicus (assembly GCA_020205505.1). Taxonomy (NCBI): domain Eukaryota; kingdom Viridiplantae; phylum Streptophyta; class Magnoliopsida; order Apiales; family Araliaceae; genus Panax; species Panax japonicus. The sequence continues at coordinate 33,677 of JAINUV010001082.1, read as the reverse complement.
AGCGATTATAAGAGTTTTAAAGTATTTGAAATACACTCAAAATTTTGGACTGCACTACTCAAGATATCCAGCAGTACTTGAACGATACTGTGATGCGAATTGGATATCGGATACAAAAGACTCTAAATCCACAAGCGGTTTTGTGTTTACACTAGGTGGCGGAACAATATCATGGAAATCTTCTAAACAAACATGCATTGCTCGATCAACGATGGAATCTGAGTTTATTGCATTGGATAAGGCTGGAGAAGAAGCTGAATGGCTTCATAATTTTTTAGAAGATATTCCTATGTGGCCTAAACCTGTGCCACCTATTTGTATCCATTGTGATAGTCAATCAATAATTAGAAGGGCACAGAGTCATATGTATAATGGTAAGTCTAGACATATTCATCGTAGACACAATACCATAAAATAATTGCTCTCGAACGGCATTATGTCTATTGAGTACATAAAGTTAAAAGAAAATATAGCGGATCCGTTGACTAAAGATTTGACTAGAGAGCAAGTAAAAATAATTTTCGAGGGGAATGAGTTTAAAGCCTATAAACAAGGATCGTCATGATGGAAACCCAACTTAGTTGACTGGAGATCCCAAGATCTAGGTTCAAAGGGACAACTAAATTGTGAACGATTCAACCAAATCATTATGTAGAAATTAATTTCTTCTGCTCATTCCTATGATATGATATAGTGATACCTGCAACGGTTACAGGATAAGCTATGCTTTTAATGATTCTTAAATCTTGATAAACATGTGGAGTATGGCAGGATACTCTTATTAAGAATCACCTATGTGAGTGTGAACTGGGTCAATTCTATGAGAAGGATAAGGCTATACTTCTCTAAAGCACTAATAAATCCAGGATTGTTCGGGGCCAAAATGAACAAAATCATGATAACCAAATAATGTCTGGAAAGATTCTGTGTGAATTACTATTGTCTCAATTTACATAAATGATTGGACAATTCAAAACATCACGTTGACTGGACAACCAATAAACCTGATAGTCTTTCACAAGGAAAGGTTTAATGCCAAAAGCTACCTCTCTCGATACATATGATTTCTAATTTCGTCTCTCTCAGAGTCTGCATAACATTTATATAAGGTTGGCAGTCAATATCATTATTCATGTGGGGGATTGTTAGAATTTGAGCTTAAATTAATGTGAGTGTCATTAATTATTTTTAACGATTCCATATATTAATGTGTTCTACTTCATGAGTAGATTAAATTAAGTATTTGAAAACTCAAATCCATAGAGTAATGAATGAGATATTAACTCCCAAAGATCACACTTGGAAATGATAAATGATAATAAATACATGTGGGAAAAACCAAGTCCCACATAGGTTAGAAATTAAGCTTTTAATGTGTTTATATACAAGGGAATTGTGATGCCCCCAAAATAGGTATACATCACCCATTCTGAGTCGCCAAATACATGGTAGAGAATTTAAATACAAACTTCCTTATACAATACGACAAAAAACGTAGTTATTTTTACATGAATATTGTCTAGTAGACAGTATTCAAACTCAAATGGCGTCCTCATTATAATTATTATCACACTATTTTATAAAATAGTGAGGACTACTACAACCACTGTCTCGGACCGTCACTCCATTCGCCGACTAGTCCCGGCTACGTTCTTATTTCCTGAAGAGAACAATGAAAGCAAAAGGGTGAGCTCAACTAGCCCAGTATAAAATATTATGACTAAGATAATGCAGAATAAATTATCGTTAGCCTTCAACAGTGTTAAAATGATAAAACATAATAAACATCAAGTTTAACTGCAACGGAACAAGCAATCCATTAGAAGAGTCAAGTAGAGCATGATATCTATTATCTTCTATGATTTAAAAAGTTTATCATCAACTTTATCGCCGAGACTCAACTCAATAAATAATCCACATCACTAAATCATCCGTGCACTACGGGCCAAGGATATTCATTAGTATCACGTCCACAAATTATCCATGCACTACGGACCAAGGATATTCGTGTAATCACCAATGGTCATGGTCATGCCAACAACTTTCAATCAATGCACTACGGGCCAATGAGGACTTTTATCACATTATTATAACATTACGGGTAATGATTATACCGAATGATACCTGGTCATAATCATACCAATCAACAATCCATCTATGCACTACGGCCAAAGATGACTTTCATCACAATATAAGCATGAGGATAATGACAATGATATAAGAATTCAATTAAAAGAAAGCAAATGATAAATTTTTAAAGATTTATAATTTAATTTATCCAAAATTCAATAATGTCCAAATTGTCAACATTATACTGCTTTATGTAGTAAAATTCAAGAATAATATTGTATCAAAATGATTTGGATAAAAAAGAAATTAATTTTTGTCATGAATAGTACCCCGGGTGAATAGTACCCGAGTGAATAGTACTTTGTGAATAGTACCCCGTGAATAGTACTTTATGAATAGTATTTTGTGAACAGTACTCCGACATGAAAAGCTTAAAATTTAACAAGAATGCTCTGAAAATATCTTTGTGAAACGATACTAGATGAAGTGCAAATTTTAAGGATATTCTACTAATTTCACGGAGTATGGAAGCAATACTTTAACAAAATGAGGGTATAATCAGGAATACGAGAAGAAATAATAGTACTTACATACTACAGAGTATGGAAAAAAATATTATTTCATACGAATATTGAACAAAAATAATATCTTTTACAAATAAGAAATAAATAACAACCCTTACCTTAGTAGAAGGCTGGATACTGCAATAGTGAAGTAGTAGAATACTATTCTTCTTTCTCTCTATAGCTTCTCTCTCTATAAGTGCTCTTGTGAGTCTTAGTGAATTGGTGAGAATGAAAGAAGAATGAGCTTCTATTTATAGAAAAACATAGTTTCGATATTTGCACGTTTATAATGGGCTCGAATTATTACAGTATAGTACCTTCATCTATACTTCAATTTTTAATTTAGTCCTTCAAGTATTATCAATCTTGCACCACCTCCCCTAATAGTCATGTGAATCAATAGTTGCATACATGAGAACCAACAGTAATTTGCATGTGAACCAATAGCAATTAATTGATCATTTATCCAATTAATTTCCTGTTTGGTTAATTTAACAACCAGAAATCAACTATTATCGAAATAAATGTCGATTTCCATTAACATTAATAATCCCAACACAATAGAAATATTTTTATCAACAATTTCATCTTTAATCAACACAAACTTATTCATCATTAATATTATAACTCACAATATTTAATAACCAGATCATTTCCAAGAAAGAGGTGGCTTTTCGATAAGGATTTCTCCTGGCGCGCAATTAGGTGACCACACTACTACAAAATAGGAAATAGACAACACTTAAACCACAACGTTTTTATAAAAAACGTTATGGTTTTTTTTCCACAAAAACGTTGTGGATATATATGCAAAAATGTTATCTATTTAAAAGGACATTTTTTTTTGTTTTAACTAGATAACGTTTTTTTAAAAACGTTGTCTATAGAGAAAAACACGGAGCTAAAAATCTTTATCAAAGTTTACTTTTCTTTTCTTTTTCTCGCTTTATCAGCCCTCGCCTCTCTTCCTTCTTTCTCATCCCTCCATCCTGTCTCACAAATTCCTCCAGCTTTCCAGATTCAAAATCATTCTCCCCCCCTTCATTTTTATGGTAGATTTTACAGCTCCGTCGTTCTGTTTAGGGCTCAATTTTAACCTAGATTCGGAACCCCAAATGACTGTCAGAAAAGATTCCTCACCTAAAGCAGCTCGACAACCTTCAACCTCCGCAAATCTGCTCCCTACAGTCGATGAATTCGGCAACGATGATTTTGAATCACCCACGATAGGTCCAGGTCCAGAAGTTTCGGACCCTCCTCGGACACTCAAGCGCCTTCGCTGGGGCCCACACCGGTTGCCCAGAAGCCAGAGCCAGTGGTGTCTTGGTGTAAGGTAGATGATGAGATTGAAGAGTTCTCTTCTCAAGAAGATAAGTGTGGAGGTAAATTTTAGTGGAAACTTGTTATTGTTTTGTTTTTGTGCTCTAAATTTGGTCTTGTTGTTTGTTTGGTCCAAAAATTTTGATGAAGAAGAAGAACCAGTCACCAAAGAGTCGAGAATACGTGACAAAAAAGAGAAAATTGAGAACCTACTCCGTCGACTCACGTCGGAGATAGTTCCGCTGCGAGTCCACGACGTTTTAATTAAGGGAAACACCAAGAAGAAGGACCAACTCATCTAAGCCCTAAAAATTGATCGCTGCGAGTCCGCTCCTAGGTATGTTTTAATTGATTTGTATTTCTCTATTGTAAATTTTTTAATTTTGTTTGTTTGTCATTTCATTCCTGTATGCTAGTTGATCACTAAATTGAAAACTTCTTTTTTTTTCAAAAGGAATTTAAACATCAACTTGTTCAAGAGCTCTTCTTCAGAGAACACCTTGTGAGTTTCTTTTTCTAATTGCTTCTCTGAAATTTTTATGTTTAAATTTTGTTGCTGAAATGTGAGGGAGAATTTTTCTTTAACAGAAAGGGAATTCTTCCTTGTGAGAAAGATTTCATCTGTCTTAAATGTAAGTTTGTTCGTGAACTTTGAAAGCCTTTACATGAATGGCTGAGAGATGATAATATTAACAAACGTATTAGATGCTTGGCCGGTGCATGATTTTATACCTATTATGAAGCACCATCATCAATTATTGTTTGTCTGCCTAAATTACCTTGGTGTTGGCCTGTCTTCATATGTAGATCACTCATGAACTTGGTGCAAAAATTTTCATGAACCCTAATTTATTCTATAGGTTATCAATATTAGTGGGTTGACTGATTTAAGGAGTGTACTCCCAAGTGCAAACTTTACTCGATTAATGTCTCATGTAAATTACTTCTTGGTTAATATATACTTTTCTAAAAGCAGTATAATGTTTGCTCGCATTGCTATTCCATAATATATGTTCTTGTTGTTTTCCTCTTAAATTCAAATGGCTGAGAGATGAACTTTGAAAGCATCTAATACATTTGTTAATATATTTTTTACATTTGAAGCCTAGGTTAGATTTGTCATCCTCAGCATTATCTCAGTTGGTATTTATGCAGCTTATGGGCAATATCATGCAAGTCCTTTAAGTTCTAATGAGACAATTATTTACCACAGAGCACCTACCCAAGACTCTCATTAATTATGTGTATAGCATATCAGCATTCCACATTGCATATTAACATGGCTTGTTATCTGTTGTATTAGTTGTCTAGTAAATTTCACTCAGTCAAAATGTAAATATTTATAATTTTACTGTATCCCAAACTATATTTGGCTGTGCAATAATCTGCCTGTAATTTTTTTGCAATAAATATAGCAATTGAAGAGCTGCATTTTCCTTGATAATATATTGTAGAAACATTTGAAGAGAAATTTATAAATTGCTTCTTGTTGGGGTTCTTCTAGCTAAGCTTCTTGTCAGAATTTTTGACTAACAAAATCAAACTTACCCTTTTCAGGATTTTAAGCCATCAAATTTCAGTCTTACAAGGAAAAAATATTTTCGCAGGTGAAAATATCGACATCTAAATCTAAAAAATGTATTAACAAATGTATTAGATGCTTTCAAAGTTCATCTCTCGGCCATTTAAAAGCAGTATAATGTTTTAGACTTTCAAATCTAAACTTTGAAAGATTTCATCTCTCGGCCAGCCTTGTCTGTGCGTGCTCGTGAATGGCCCTCCGATTTCTGGCGTTGATCGCAACATGGCATTGCAGCTTCCTGGCAAGTGCACTGCTAATTTTTAACCATGTAATGAAGACTAAACTTGTTCTTTATTGGCTTAAATATGAATTAGTAATTTATCTAGTCAGCGGGCCACGTCAGTAATTTCTGACGTGGCAGCCTCAATTGAATGAAATTAAAAAAATTGATAGTTTAATCACTTAATTGACAAAATTGAAAGGTGGATCACCGAAGTGGAATATGACTTATAGTTTAGAGTAGTAAATCATATTTAAGCCTATATTATTTATATAAGTCTGGCCTGATAATTTGATTGCTCTTGTTGCAGGTGAAATTCTGAAGTAAAAGGATGTTATTATGGGGCAGAGAAGAATTTTAGGAATAAATGTGTGTGAAGAGCTGTTCTAGGCCTGTCCATACAATTTCTAGTGCTGCTAAACATAAAGTTTTCCCTTATGTTTTTAATGGAAATGTAGTTAATAATTTCTAGGCATGTCCATACAATTTTTAAGCTTTTAATGTGGGCTGTTTGCTGGAGAGGCTAAATTATGGCAGGTGGTCAGTGGTCTGGCCAAACATTGTAGTCCAGATTAGTTAACGGTATGAATATTTAGTTAGTTACTTATCATTTTCTTTAGTTTGGAGGCACAATTTTACTCTTGTAAACAGCCTCCTATTGTACATTCAATTTATCATAATACCATGATCAGGATATATTACTTTATCAGTTGTTTTTGCTCTTATTTACCTTGCAGAACCGCCATGTGGTACTTATCACTAACGTGAAACCTGGAAAACTAAGAGATGTGATGTGATGCCAGAGTTTGTCATTTTGAAGTTACAGGCCAAGTCATTGTTGATGCTGGTTTGCCTAGGTTTTTTTGCACATGCTTAGGTAGTAGCTTTATTTTATGAATAGTTTGGTTTATTGTGGTTTATTTTATGGATTGAAAAGTGAATTTGAGATGTATATATGGATATTTTGGTATATATTTTGTGGATGTAGTAATTTGAAACGGTAAACGAATAGTATTATTGGGATGTATTTTAAATGGTTGATACATTTTGGCTATATATCATGGCATTAGTATATTGCAGGTGCATTGGTACTATAGGTGAACCACCTCTTTTTTTTCTTTTTTCTTTTTTATCTACAACGTTTAAAAAACGTTGTCTAATATACTAAACAACAATATTTTTATCCAAAAAACGTTGTGGAATCATACCTTCTACAACGTTTTTAAGCATCTGCTAATTTTTGGAAAACAAATCTACAACGTTTTAAAAACGTTGTGTAAGGGTGTCAAATAGACAACACTCTTAACCACGACGTTTTTCTGACTGAAACCACAATGTTTTTTCCGCGTTGTCTATTTACTATTTTGTAGTAGTGCCAAACTTTTTTTCTCGACAGAACTCTCTAGACATCATCAATATTGTAAATAATAATATGAATAGTTTTGTCGTCTCAATTATTGATTTAATAATATAAAATATTATGCAGATGATACTGTGACAATAATTGAATCAACAATATGAGAGATACTATGCAGCAATTACTGTGGTAATAATTGAATAAAACTGAGTGACTTCTCACGTAAGCATCAATAATCCAAGATGTTGTACAATACCGTGTGCTACTATGCAACCATGCGTATTACTATACTTTTACCACCGGGTATTTCAACAGTTGAACGATAAAACTTTCGCCGTTATTTTTATAAAAAGATATTTCTGTCATTTTCTAACTCCGACAATTATTCCGTTGTGGGGTCCACCAATGATTGTGTCGTCGTACGGATATTCCCCGACAAAAAGAATATTCCTCGACCAAACGAATATTTTATGACAACTTGCTTACTTTGTAAAATTTTTACATAAATTTTAACCTTTTATCAATTTAACCACGTACTAAATAAAATAATAATTATAAGAAAATTAAATATTTTTATTTCATAAAATTTGGGGTCTTACATGAATTGCTCTTAGTTTTGGTCCCCAAGGGGCACCCCACTTTTATGAAAGGGAGAAGACCTAGCCAAGGCTTGGTTCGAACCCATACGAGCGTCCCACCACCACTGCCGCCGTCTGGCCTAGCCTGGCTCTGGCTCGGGGTCGTGGATCTGGGTCTTTGTATATAATTTTTTAGACAAAATATTTTTAAATTTTTAATTAAAATTTATTTATTTAATTCTATTATCAAAACTTTGTCGTTTGAATAAACAGTATTTATTATATTATCAAAACTGTGTCGTTTTGAGAAGCAGCATCTGTTGAAATATTATTGGTCTGAACGGACGGCCCAAAACTACGTCATTTTGTCACGCCTTTTCTACTAAGCCTAAAACTACATAGTTTTGGTTCTGCTAATACTTAAACTATGTCGTTTTATTGGTCCGAATAGATGCGCTCATTCTGCAAATGATCAAAACTACGTCGTTTTGACCAAAGAATGTCAACCAAGCCTTTTCAGAAGCATCCCATGCCTTTTCAAGGGTGAAGTGCTCATCCGAAGAGTCACCAACCCCCCTATAAATACATAGGAGGGGGCGGCCTTCAGTTTCATTCAATTCACAAGCATTTAAGTATTATTAGTCATTCTAGTCTTCAATTTTTCCATCAGTTTCATAGTTATAAAAAAGAGAGAGTTAGAGCAATTATTTTTGGTTCGTAGAGTATACTTTTTGTAGTGCTGCTAAGTATACAGTGTCATTGTATCCTGGGAGACAAGTGCTATCAACTCTGAGCACCATACGGAGGACATAATTGTCTTAAGGATATAGTCAGGGGCGGATCCAACCCATTAATTCAGTGGGGTCAATTTTTTTAAAACAAAAATTTATAAAAAAAATAAAATACAATAAAATAAAGGCGTCAGAATGCGAGGGAATATATAGTGCAAATAATTGTGTGAGCTATCATATAAAATTGACATTGTTTTATGTAATTGAATACACTTCGAATCCTCGATCTTATGTTATATATAAAATGATATTTTATAATTTTTTAAAACACTGTTATTATAAGAGACACTTCTTGTGTCCTCTAAAATAAATTACAAAACTAAATAATATTGTTAAAATATTATTTATAATAACATTTTTTGAGATTTCATTGTTTGAAACTATCGTAATGATAGTTTCATTTCAATAGCTGTAAAAATATCATGTTTAATGTAAGTTACTAAACAATATAAAAGAGTAGAGTGTTTGTGTTAGTAGAAATTTGAGACATTTAATAGTCTTTTAATTTGAATTTTTTATTTTCACTAAATACTTTATAAAATCAAAATCAAATTAAAAATTAATTCCGAAAAATTCAGTGGGGTCAAATGACCCCACTGCCCTAAGGTAGATCCGCCCATGGATATAGTATCAAGTACTAACTTTGATAAATCTTTTTCTACCAGATAAATTAATATAAATATATATTTAGTTTCCTTTCAGGTTACTAACACAATTAACATTAAAATGTTTGAGCTTGCCTCGTAGAATTTGTGAGAAAGTGGTTGGTTAACAAAACTCATAATAAGAAGATAAAAAAAAAATTCACACCACAACTAGTGAACAATGTCTCATGACAAAGAAAATGATTAAATATAAGGGTCATTTACATAAGTATACAACAAATAGAAAGTAATTACAAGAAAAGTGCATCAACTAAATAATTACAAAAAGAATGTAATTATTACAAAAATAGTACAATTCACATTAATAAGGAAACCTAAAATCAAGGATAACTAATAATTCAAATTCAAATTCAAATCTTGTCTCTAACAACAATTTCAAATCCATGTTTCAAAATTCAAATCAAAATGAGAAAATTAAAAGTAAAAAATTATGAAGGAGCTAATGTTCATCATCATCCTCTCTCGCCGCCACCGCTGCCGCCGCCACATCGTCGCTGCCGGAGTTGCTATTCTGAATTTTTTTTGACGATTTGGTTACCCACAAAAATTGAAATGGTTACCTTTATACGAATTTTGACTAGTAACTGCATCACATTTAAAATAAAATTGGTAATCAAATAAAACTGAATTGGTTACCTTATCAAATGGTTTGGTAACCAACTATATGAAATTTGGTTACTAACTGCATTACATCCAAAATAAATTAGTAATCTAATAAAACTAAATTGGTTACCTTATCGGAAGGTTTAGTAACCAACTGCATAAATTTTGGTTACCAACTGCATCACATTCAAAATATATTAGTAAGCTAATAAAACTGAATTGGTTACCTTATCAAATGATTTGGTAACCAACTACATGAAGTTTGATTACCAACTGCATCATATCCAAAATAAATTAGTAACCTAATAAAACTAAATTGGTTACCTTATCGGAAGATTTCGTTACCGGTGAAAATAAAGAATGGACCGGTGGCGGTGGGAGGCGGAGGGATCGAGGAGAGGGAGGGGCGGGAGGAGGAGGGGGTGGGGGGTGGGGCGTGGGGCGTGGGGTGTGGGGTGTGGGGGGAGAGAAGGGTGGAGGAGAAAGGGGGGCGGGAAGAGGGGGAGGAGAAAAGGAGGCGTGAGGAGGGGGATGCGGGAGGAAGGGGAGGTGGTGAGGCGGAGGCGGAGGTGGAGGCGGAGGCGGAGGCGGGGGAGGGGGTGGGGGAGGGGGCGGCAGTAGGAGGAGAAAGGGGAGGGAGGAGAGAGAGGGGGTGGACTACTTACTAGGACTTGCTTATGTGTAACTAATAAAAGTTGTTTTAAATGATTGTTTCAAATATATTAAATATCAAAGGTTAAAAATGTCACAAATTTAATGAAATTTTACTCGTTTAGTAAAATTATTTTTTCTTATTTTAATTACTCCTTTCATTCCTTAATTTTTAATTAACGTTTTAGAAAAAAATATATAAAAATTAAGAAATATAATTAATGTATCGTTTAATTAGTTAAACTTAGTATTAAAACTCAATACCACCCTTCTAAAACATGTTGGAAAATATATTTTTTTGGTGTCCTAGTTTATTATAATAATTTATCTTAACCTTGTTGGGGTGAGGTTTGAGGAGGGAATAATTTATTGTCTTCAATCTTCATCGCCTTGTTGCCTTCTGGATCTGTACTGGTTGAACCTTTTTTCATTGAAAAAGATGAAAGAGAAATAAATTAGCATTTCATATAGGAATAATATAAAAAATTAAGTTATTAATGCTTCCTTAAAATGCACAATAACAAATTAAATAGAGAGTATTAGATATGTATAGGCATAGAAATTTTAAGTCAAGAATGTTAAATTTTATACTGATATGATTGATATTATTATAAATTTGTTATTTTTAGGTTTTAAAATAAACTTTATATACCATATATATGTATTTTGATTTTTATAATTATATAATCTATATAATAAAACAAAACCAATTTTAAATCTTTTATTTGACAAAGTACAGGGACGATTCATATTTCATCTCAATTCTTCTAACTTAATCTAAAGCCTCACATTTCATCTCACACTAAAAGTTTTCGCCCAAATCAAATTCACCCCTAAAAATTCTCGCCCAAATCAAATAACAATAATAATAACAATAATTATAATAATAGTAATAATAAAAAAATAACAATAATAATAATTGTAATAATAATAATAGTTATTATACCAAGTACTACTACTATAATAATAATAATATTTATAATAATAATAATAATAATACTAATAATGATAATAATATTAATAATTATAATAATAATTATTATTACAATAATTATAATAGTTATTTTAATAATAGTAATAATAATAATAAATAATAATAATAATAATAATAACAATAGTAATAATAATAATAATAATTATAATAATAATAGTAATAGTAGTAGTAATAATAATTATAATAAAAATAATTATTATAATTGTTATAATTATAATATTATTATAATTATAATAGGAATATTAATAATATAATTATTATAATAATAATAATAGTAATAATAATAATAATAACAATAACAATAATAATTATAATAATAATTATAATAATAATAGTAGTAATTATAATAATAGTTATTATTATAATTGTTATAATTATAATATTATTATAATTATAATAGGAATATTAATAATATAATTGTAATAATAATAATAATAGTAATAATAATAATAACAATAATAACAATAATAATTATAATTATAATTATAATAATAATAGTAGTAATTATTGTGGGCCCATGTGCAAAATTAGGGTTCACATGACCTAATTGAATTAAATGCACAATTAGGGTTCCACGACCTCATTAAATGTGCAAATTGGGGTTCGCATAACCAAATTTAATAAAGACGGAAAAGTTAGAAATAAATGTGTTAGACCCGGGAGAAGCCACCACGCGTCCCGAGGCAGAAGACTCGTGGAGGTGGCTCGTTTTGGGAATTGATTGAGGGATTGGATTGGTGGCTAGAAGGACAAGGCAATATGGATATTATTCTAATGACTAAAGGGTATTTCCGGAAATTCCCTGAAGGCATGTGCCTTGTACATGACTACTTTCCAGAAAACCCTATAAATACCCCTTTCATTCCATTGAGAAGGGGGCTTCTCTTCAGGACTCAAGACTTGGACTCTTGGGAGATTAAGAGACCCTTTTGGTGACTTAAAGGCTTGGAGATTCCACCTAAAAGCACTAAAGGGGTTTGAGCATTCTCTCAACTCGAAGGACTGAAGACTTGGACTCTCAGAAGATCAAAAGGACCCTTTTTGGTGACTTAAAGGCTCGGAGATTCCACCTAAAAGCACTAAAAAGGGGTTTGAGCATTCTCTCAACTCGAAGGACTCAAGAAGGCTCTTGGAATCCCTGCTACCCTAACACGGTTCCCGGATTCTAGGGGTTCTGCCACGCGTCGTTGGAGTAATCGTCCACCTGTCGTTCTCCCCTCTACAATCAATCAATCAATTCCGTATTCTTCGTGGATTTCTCTCCTCCTCAGCCAACACGAAACCTTAACCCTAGCAAGGTACGATTTCCTTGCCCATATTCTTTTGGTGACTCTGCTGGGGAGGTGTAGAATTCGTGAAGGGTATGCCCATAATTGAAGTAGGAGAACTACAGGAAGAGCTGTTTCACCAATAAATAGTATTACCTCACCAAATCCAGTTCCAAGGCAAACAACTCAAGCTTTCCAAGGCGCAAATCTTGATTTTGACCAACCACTTATTGAAGACGTTTTGGAAGGGAGTTCAACATCACTATACATGGCCAATCAACAACAAACCGATATAGGAAGACAAGTCGAGAATGTAAGAGAAGAGCAAACGAATGTTGTGCAACTGGAGATGCTCAAGGCATTAAAGGAAGCACGGGGAAGGGCAAGGGATGATGATGACCATGATGCTGGAGATGCAGAGGAAACAAGAGGAGATGGGAAACTTTCGCCAGCAATTGATGCAGATCCCTACCTTCAAGGCCATGTTCCCAGGCAATTCACAGGGAGAACAAGTAGGAGTGGAGGACAACAACAATGACAGTAACAACAAAGAGAACCAGATTGTACCTCCATTAATTGAAAGACAATCGGTTCCAGTAATTAACTTGGAGCTCCAGAACAGTGGTGACGGGCCACAACCTAGGTTGGAAGCAAGCCAACCTCAAACAAACATCATCCCAACTGCTCTTCAAGCATTTTCACAGGTGCAGATGCCCACCGTCCCAAGCCATGTCCAGCGAGTGAGTCAGCAAAGGCCACCAGTGCCAGCTTTGCACGATTCAAGTGTACATCAACCAATCTCTTCGCCATACACACCGCCAATACATCAGTATATTACAACACCCCAGAGAGTTCACGCCACAAACCAATACATGACGAAGGATGATATGATCGATGTGATCAATCAACTTCGCAGGCAGACATCCCGACCCTCGGAGTTAGATTTTACTCTACCTTACCCTGCACACATTCGGAGGCAACCTTATCCGACGGGGTATATTGAGCATCCTCCACAGTTTCCAAAATACAACGGGGAGAAAGGAAATGCCAGGGAACACATTGCCAGGTTCGTAGAGTCGATGTCTCCATGGCTAGGATATGATGAAGTAAACAACCACAACTTGTTGATGAGGGAATTGAACAAGACATTGACGGATAGTGCCTTCAGTTGGTACTACAATTTGGAGAAAGGATCAGTCCATGATTGGGATGATCTAAAATTGCAATTTTTTAAGAAATTTTTTTATGTGCAGAAACATGTAACCATCGTAGAGCTCATGCGATTCAAGCAGAAGCCAAACGAGGAGCTGTCAGATTATGTGGATAGGTTCAGGACCCAAGCACAGAAGTGTGCAGAGCCAATTGAAGAAAAGAACTTGGTTAGCATATGCAACAATGGTGCTTTAGATGCCTTCAAGCCCCACCTCATTACCAAAACTTGTGATTCATTTGCGACCCTCTCATCTTTTGCACAAGACTTGGGAGGAATCATAACATTTCCCACCAGCCATGCGATGGTTACATGGAAGGGCAAGAGGACAGCAACTGTGGCTTTGGCGGATTCTCAGTCAAAACCACAAGGGGGCAAGAGGGAAAAGAATGAGAAATTTGAGCGAAGCAGAGAAAGGCATGGGGATAAGTATACCAGGATGCCAGTTCCGGAGGCTATTACATGTAGCGAGAAGGCATTCAGGAACCTGTATGAACAATGTGTTGAATATGGAGTGGTGAAGCCTCCAAGGCCCCGGTTGGTTGTAACGGAAGAGATGAAAAGAAGACCGGACTTCTGTGTATACCACCAATACGTAGGACATTCCATTATGGACTGTTACAGTCTGCGGAGAATATACCATGAGAAGCTGGCGGCCGGTGAGATTGAACTAGGAGAAGAAACGTGCAACACAATCACCCATAGTGCAGCCCCGGAAGTCAAGAACTCAAATACTGGCTCTACGTACCATCAAACAAACTATGAACTACAGATGAATTAAATATCCACCCAAGATGGTGGTCCACCAAAAATGGTGATTTAAGTCCTCAAGAATATTCCTTGCCAAGTAAATTGGATGACCAAGGGAGGAGGCACAAGAATTGAAGACTAAAAAAAAACCCACCCAAGATTGTGGTCCACTCTAAACGGTGGTCAAGTCCTCGTAGACTGCACTTGCCAAGATATTGGACGACCCAAGTGACGAGGCACCCAATTTCAAGTCCTCGTAGACTGCACTTGCCAAAATATTGGACGACCCAAGTGACGAGGCACCCATTTTCAAGTCCTCGTAGACTGCACTTGCCAAGAAATTGGACGACCCAAGTGACGAGGCACCTGAGTGTTACACTTTATAATTAAAAGTGAATGAGGCACCTGAGTATAAGCCCTCAACCCCGAAAAAGTTACACTTTATCTCTAAAAGTGGTGAACGTTATGCTTTCACCGACAAAAGCAAGATTTATTATATGAAACGTTATGCTTTTCGTTAAAAGTAATTTTATTATCAATAAATTGACAAACTTTCACTTATACTTGAACATTTTTCTTAAATTTCTTAAAAAAAAAGAAAAAAAAAGTATAGATTCAAGTGTTAGTTTGTATGATATAAATGTACATGATTTTCTGATACAGGAAATGAAAAGAACTACAAAAGTTCATGATCCAAAGGACATGACATGTCAAATTGAAGATAGAGGAATACCTAAAGGTTTGTCTTTGAGGCTATCAACAGGTCTTCAAGGCCCTCAACAGGTCTTCGAGGCTATCAGTAGATCTTCAAAGCTATTATCAGGTCTTCAATGCTATCAGGCCGTCAAAGCAATCAGCAGGTCTTCGATACTATCAGCAGGTCTTCGAGGCTATCAGTAGGTTTTCGAGGCTGTCAGGCCTTCGAATCTATCAGGCTTTCAAGGCTTTTAGGCCTTCAAGAAATGTTTGGTTCTCAATGACTTCTTGATTCCAAACAAAAGAAAAATTTCAAGAGATGAGGTTCCCTCTTCTAGGACTTTTGTTTTCGAGGATTGCAAAACATCAAGCCCCGCGAAGTGTTCAGACACTAGAATCAAGACTTCAACACTTACAATATTTTGCGCGATCATCTCACCAAAGGCGTGACTCACGCGCAGGGGGCAAATATTAACCGATAGATGACATAGACATCCTCCAGAGTAAAGGTGCATTCACCCCAAGCAGTGATGAATATGTAGAAAGAAGAACAACATGGTCCTATTGACGAATGTTCCTACATAACTGGATGCAAGAAGAATGTCAGCTATCCACATAATCAGCATTCCCAAGTAGCTAGTCGATCCAATGTTGCTATTCTTGAATATGGGTAGATGAATCAGACAAGAAGTCATCCAAACTTCCACAAGCCGTTGGATATAGAATCAAGCCTTCCTTCTAGGATGGAGAAAAAGTTGTATGGGCATAAGTTTGGACTTGCTTCCAAAAGACGACGAAAAGGCCAAAGGAGGGGAGCCTTTCCCAATCAATGAGAAACGGGGCCTCCTTGGTTGTTCTCAAGCCTGCAGAATGTTCAACAGGCCGTTGGATATAAAATCAAGCCTTCCTTCTATGATGGAGAAAAAGTTATACGGGCATAAGTTTGGACTTGCTTCCAAAAGACGACGAAAAGACCAAAGAAGGGGAGCCCTTTCCCAATCAATGAGAAATGGGGCCTCCTTGGTTGTCCAAGAGTAAAGCTTCAAAACACCTGAAAAGGAGAAGAAATAATGTCAGAAAGATTGGGGAGTCCTGAAAAAGAAAAAAAATTATAAGGTTCGGTCCCCCCCTAAGGTTCGGCCCCCTAAGGGTTCGGCCCCCTAGGGTTCGACCACCTAGGGTTCGGCCATGATGACTCTGTAGGGCTCCTCGCTAGCTTCGTTTTGATATATTATGGGCCCCGAAACTCTAAACGAGTTAAAAGTTATGATCAAAATAGTAGTTGATCCTCTAAAACCCCCCTAGGGTTCGGCCCCCTAAGGGTTCGGCCTCCTAGGGTTTGGCCACCTAGGGTTTGGCCATGGTTACTCTGTAGGGCTCCTCGTTAGCTTCGTTTTGATATATTACGGGTCCCAAAAATCCAAACGAGTCAAAAGTTATGATCAAAATAGTAGTTGTTCTTCCAAAACCCCCTAGGGTTCGGCCCCCTAAGGGTTCGGCCCCCTAGGGTTTGGCTACCTAGGGTTCGGCCATGATGACTCTGTAGGGCTCCTCGCTAGCTTCGTTTTGATATATTGTGGGCCCCGAAACTCCAAACGAGTCAAAAGTTATGATCAAAATAGTAGTTGCTCTTCCAAAACCCCCTAGGGTTCGGCCCCCTAAGGGTTCGGCCCCCTAGGGTTTGGCCACCTAGGGTTCGGCCATGATGACTCTGTAGGGCTCCTCACTAGCTTCGTTTTGATATATTGTGGGCCCCGAAACTCCAAACGAGTAAAAAATTATGATCAAAATAGTAGTTGCTCCTCCAAAAAACTTCATTTTTTTCATTTAAACTTCATTTTTCTCATAGGGTTCGGCCATGTAGCCTTAGGCCACCTAGGGTTCGGCCATGTTGGCTCTGTAGGGCTCCTCGCTAGATTCGTTTTGATATATTATGGGTCCCAAAACTCCAAATGAGTGAAAAGTTATGATCAAAATAGTAGTTGATCCTCCAAAAACTTCATTTTTTCCATTTAAACTTCATTTTTCCCATAGGGTTCGGCCATGTTGCCTTAGGCCACCTAGGGTTCGGCCATGTTGGCTTGCGAGATGCATACATATGAATACATGTATAGCCCCAAAATATGCTTGCAACGGAAAAGGAAGCGATCACTCTTTTTCTATTAAGGGAAGGATTCAAGCTGATTTCCAAAAAGATAAGTATCTTTGAATTTATTTCTAAATGGAAACATATAAAAATATTATTTCCTAAATATAGAATAGATTTGATTTTTGATTTTATTCCCAACAAAGGGAAAATTCGAAATATATGTTTGATTTTCCTTCTTAATGATAATAAGGAAGGGTCTTATCTTTAAAATCAAATATAAAGAAGATTTAATTTTATTCCCAACAAAGGATAATTTTCAAAAATGGATTATTTATATATATATATAGATGATAATATATATATATATATATATATATATATATATATATATATATATATATATATATATATATGTAAATAAATAAATAAAATCTTTTGCTTTCAAATAAAGAAAGATTTGATCTTATTTCCAAAATAAAATTAAGATTTGATCTTATTTCCAAAATAAAATTAAGATTTGATCTTATTTTCAAAATAAAATTATGATTTGATCATCTTTCCAAAATAAAATTTAGTTTTGATTTTATTTTATTTCTAAAATAAAATTATGATTTGATTTCATTTGATAAAAGGGAAAGATTTGATTTACGAAAAGAAGGATTTTATTAAATTAAATTTTATTTGGTAATATTTGATGATCTTCCTTGTCTTAATTTCCAGGAAAAAATAAGGAAGCAAATATTGAGCAAACTATGGAAAGATTTTCAGAAGATTTTTCAGTATAGAAATATTCTTGCGCGATCGTCTATTTGGGAATGCGACTCTCGCGCAGGGGGCAAATGTGGGCCCATGTGCAAAATTAGGGTTCACATGACCTAATTGAATTAAATGCACAATTAGGGTTCCACGACCTCATTAAATGTGCAAATTGGGGTTCGCATAACCAAATTTAATAAAGACGGAAAAGTCAGAAATAAATGTGTTAAACCCGGGAGAAGCCTCCACGCGTCCCGAGGCAGAAGACTCGTGGAGGCGGCTCGTTTTGGGAATTGATTGAGGGATTGGATTGGTGGCTAGAAGGACAAGGCAATATGGACATTATTCTAATGACTAAAGGGTATTTCCGGAAATTCCCTGAAGGCATGTGCCTTGCATATGACTACTTTCCAGAAAACCCTATAAATACCCCTTTCATTCCATTGAGAAGGGGGCTTCTCTTCAGGACTCAAAACTTGGACTCTTGGGAGATCAAGAGACCCTTTTGGTGACTTAAAGGCTTGGAGATTCCACCTAAAAGCACTAAAGGGGTTTGAGCATTCTCTCAACTCGAAGGACTGAAGACTTGGACTCTCAGAAGATCAAAAGGACCCTTTTTGGTGACTTAAAGGCTCGGAGATTCCACCTAAAAGCACTAAAAAGGGGTTTGAGCATTCTCTCAACTCGAAAGACTCAAGAAGGCTCTTAGAATCCCTGCTACCCTAACACGGTTCCCGGATTCTAGGGGTTATGCCACGCGTCGTTGGAGTAATCGTCCACCTGTCGTTCTCCCCTCTACAATCAATCAATCAATTCCGTATTCTTCGTGGATTTCTCTCCTCCTCAGCCAACACGAAACCCTAACCCTAGCAAGGTACGATTTCCTTGCCCACAATTATAATAATAGTTATTATTATAATTGTTATAATTGTAATATTATTATAATAGTAATAGTAATATTAATAATATAATAATAATAATAGTAATAATAATAATAACAATAATAATAATAATAATAATAATAATAATAATAATAATAATTGTTATAATAATAATAATAATTGTTATTTTGGTGGTGTGGTGAATTATGAAAATTGTTATTGATGATTTTTAAGTTTTGTAGACAGGGTTAGATTTTTCTAGATATCTATTTTTAAAGGAAAAATAATTATTGTGATGGTGTAGTGAATTATGATAATTGTTATGTGTGATTGTAAGTTATTTTAAGTTGCAAAAAGTCTTTTAAATAATATTGTATTTTTCAAATTTTAATTTAATTTTTTGTTATGTCGTGTTTTCATGCATGGACAATTACTAGTAATATATATAACTTGAATCTTTTAAAATTATTAATACGAAATATTGTAATTTATTTATTATAAGACGTGCAATAAGATTACATAATTGTCAAAATTATTAAAAATATTAGATATAATCAATTAATTATTATAATGTTCCCCTAGATATTAATTGTAAAGTGAATAATATATATATATATATATATATATATATATATATATATATATATATATATATATATATATATATATATATACACACACACACACACACACACACACACACACAGCGGATCGGGTCCGGACTCCCGGACCTGATAAAAAACAGACCCCAATTTATACGTACCCAAATCACGCCAAAAACACTGTATTATGAAAAAAAAAATTAATTCCATAAAATATTAATTATTTTTTTAGTTGTTTTTTAAAAAAAATACAAAAAATGCAAAAAAAAAGTCTGGACTAGATAAAATTCAAACGTCCAGACTGGAACCGGACTCTCTCTCTCTCTCTATATATATATATACAATAATTCTAAGCGGACAGGTATATTAGACAGATATATTAGACCGTGGGACCCAAAGATAAGAAAAAGACTAAAAAGCCATCCTACAGGTTACAGCTATCAAAAGAAAGAGACAAGTATGGATGAATAACATAAAACAGAGACTGGTTCCTTCCCGCCAAAATAGTTATGCGAAATATAATCATCAGCTCATCCTAAATATCTACTACGAAAATTAATCATCCCTCTCCATCATAGCGATTTCGAGCATTCCGTTTACCATCTCAAGTTCGACGATCTCTATCTCAGGTAACACTTTTTCTCTCTTGAGATTTAATCATCTTGGTTTAATTTTGTGCACAAATGGATTAATTGATATCGAAAAACATGGTTCAAACAAAAAACATTCTCTCTTTTAATTGATATCATCTTACCCTCTCCATACATGGTTCAAAAAAATATTACAGAGAAAAATCCCTAATTTTGGATTAAGTTTTTTGTTTTTATTTTTTTTCTGTACAGGTTTTTTTGGGCACAAATGGAAACAAAATCATTGAATATATCTTTAAGTACAGAGATGAATGAACATATTGAGGATGAGGAGAATGATATGAATGATAATTCAGAATTTGATGAGTGTGTGGAAAGTGCAGTAGATGTATATGAGATAAAAGATCCAGAAATAGGAATGGAATTTGACAATATTGATGCTTGTGTTGAATACTACATTAAATATGCTAACAAACAAGGGTTCCCAATGAAGAAAAGATCTTCGGAAAAGGGTGATGACGGGGAGGTTAATTGTGTGGTTCTTTCATGCTCTCGAACCGGACAAACAGTAAGCAATTCAAAGAATGTCTTAAAAAAGCCTCCAAACAGTAAAACAGGATGTAAAGCTAAGATTAGGATTGTATTATGCCTTGATGGTAAATGGCGAGTCTCACAAATAACCCTTGATCACAATCATGGTTTGAGCCCAGAAAAATCTAGATTTTATAAGAAGAATAGGGTTATGAGGATGTACGTTAAAAGGAGACTTGAAGTTAATGATAGGGCAGGTATTAGACCAAATAAAAATTTTAGTTCATTTTTGGTTGAAGCTGGTGGTCATGAGAATGTTCCATTTTTAGAGAAAGACTGTTATAATCATATTGAGAAAATGAGACGATTAAGGTTGGGTGATGGGGATGCTACGGCAGTTCAGAACTACTTTCTTAAAATGCAAGCTAATAATGCTAATTTCTTTTATTTGATGGATTTGGATAAGGAGGGGAGGCTAAGGAATGTATTTTGGGCAGATGCTAGGAGTAGGGCAGCGTATGAGGAATTCGGAGATGCCATTACATTTGACACAACATACTTGACTAATAAGTATGACATGCCTTTTGCTCCTTTTGTTGGAGTGAATCATCATGGTCAATCTACACTTTTAGGATGTGGATTGATTTCAAGTGAGGATGTTGAGTCGTTTACTTGGCTTTTTAAATCTTGGCTTGCATGTATGAATGGTCGCGCTCCTACCGCAATAATCACTGACCAGGACAAAGCAATGAAAAAAGCTATTGAAAATGTCTTTCCTAACACACGTCATCGGTGGTGCTTATGGCATATCATGAAGAAGTTACCTGAAAAATTACGAGGTTGTAATGAATATGAATCAATTAAGTATACGATACAAAAAGTGGTTTATGATTCTTTGACTTGTGAAGGATTTGAAGAAAATTGGAGCAGATTCATTGAAAAGTTTAAACTTGAAACAAATGATTGGTTGGCTGGTTTATACAATGAAAGGAGTCGTTGGGTCCCAACATTTTTAAGAAATACTTTCTGGGCGGGAATGTCTTCGACTCAAAGAAGTGAAAGCATGAATGCATTCTTCGATGGTTATGTCAATTCTAAGACAAGTTTAAAACAATTTGTTGAGCAATATGAGAATGCACTAAGAAGCAAGGTGCAAAAAGAGGCTAAAGCGGACTTCGATTCTTTTGACTCTAAGATTCCATGCATCACTTCTTATCCGTTAGAGGAACAATTTCAAAAAGCTTACACCACTTCAAAATTCAAAGAGTTTCAAGATGAGATAAAAAACAAGCTTTACTGTAGTATTTCTTCAGAGAAAGAGGAGTGTGGGTCTCGAGTGTATGAAATTTCGCAAGATAGGATGGGGGGGACAGATCGTAAAGCCACTTTTAAGGTTTGTTTTAAAGAGGATTACTGTGACATTAGGTGCAATTGTCAATTATTTGAGTTTAGGGGAATCTTATGTTGTCACGCCCTAACTGTCTTGCTTCAAAAAGGAGTTCATACCATACCAGAGAAATTCATTCTTAGAAGGTGGAGGAAAGATGTGAAGAGATGTCATACGAAGGTTAAAATAATATACTCTGATTGGATGTTAAACCCTGAAAATGAACGTTTTGATAGAATGTGCAATACCTTTTATGAAGCGGCAGATTTGGCGACGAACAATGAAGATAAGACAAAATTGGTTCTTCGTTGGATTAAGTGGTTAACTAATGAATTGAAGAAAAAAGATGACACGTGTAAAAATAGTACTCTTTTGGAAGTGGGCAGTGAAGTCAGCACACCATTGCCAAGTGGTGATAATAATAATATATCAAAAGAAATTTCCAATATTTGCAGTCCTTTGGCGATTCGTGGTAAAGGTCGACCCCGTTTTAAAAGGTTGCAAGGTAACATGGAGAAAGTTATTAAGAAGATGAAGGACAAAAAGGGGGATAAAGGGAGGAATGGAAATGCGAAAGGGAAAGGAACAAAGACCATTGAAAATAAAGTGGATGATATAATTTTGGAAAAGGTAAATTTTCAATTATTTTTTTATTGTATTTTATTTTTACAACTTCATGTAATTATTTTAAGTGTCATTTGGTATTTTTTTTATAGGCTTCTCAAATTGGATATATTGATTCACAAGACTCTATAATTCATGTTTCACAGGACCTCAACATTCCTAGCAACTTGATTACATTCAATGCTAATCAACTTTACAGTCCACAGGTGTTGTTTTAATTTTACAGGCCACTCTATAATTTATTGTACTACGTAGTTCTTTTAAATTTTTTAGTCTCATTTTGATATAATTTAACTTCATTTTTAGGTACCAAATGTTGAAGGTTCCCCTCTTAGTAATGTTGGAGGCTTCCCAGTTGGAGCTATTTTAGGCCAACAAGTACTGTTTATTTTATTTTTTGTACTACGTAGTTCTTTTAATTTTTTAAGTACTGATTATTTTGATATAATTTAACTTCATTTGTAGGTACACAATGTTGAAAGCTTCCCTCTTGGTAATGTTGGAGGCTTCCCAATTGAAAATATGTATTCAACAAGTCTCTCCACTCAGTTGGTTGGTTATCAATACCCATTTTGGAATGGTGCATATGGTCTTAACAATCATGCAAATTTTGGGACACCATTTAAGGAGCAATAAAATAAGAAAGTTTACGAGTAAAACCAAGGTTTTACTTTGATGTATTTTTGGTGCATATGTATTTTTGATGTGTTTTCATGTATGTTGAATATTTGAATATGTTTAAAAGTTTTCAGTGCTATCAGGTTGGAATGTATGTTTTGATGGAATTTGGCATTTTTGCAAGCCTGTTGAATGTTTGTCATTAATTTTACAAGACTGTTAAATGATGATTGTTAAATGATAAACATACATGATGTCTGTTAAATAAATGATGAACATAAATGAGTGTATGTTTATGGTAATCAGTGGTACATTTTCAGTAATCAGTGGTACATATTGTTTTTTCATGCTAAGAGAAGTAATTAGAACAAACTAAATTGATGAAAACAATAATTGGATTTCATTTCATAAACACAATAATCAAGATTTACATGTTTACAAGGGGCATACCCCAGGTAATTAAAAAAAACTATGATATATCAAGCTATTTGTCCCAATCTGACATATAAATCCTTTCGTGATCCATAACCAAGGTTTTAAAATCACAGTCATGAAGAATAGGTTTTACTTTGATCTTTACTGGTTTCCCAAGCTTTGATTTAAAACCAAGGTATTAAAATCAGTCATGATTTGTCTTCCTTTCTTGTAATTTCAAGAGACTTTGCACAAACGGGAAATCCCAAATCGTCCCAGGACTCCAAGATCATGCCAAAGCCGAGGCAGGTTCTCCCATCGTAGAAGGCTGTAAACTGACCAGCTGTCAGGCCTTGATCATCTTCAAATAATTAGACAACCACTACTTTATCATGACTATTTTCACCATGTTCCATTGTCAAGCTGCAGTCGTAAAAACCAGGACCATGTCGAACCTGAAAAGAGAAACAAAAGTCTATCACACAAATGGAGTGTTAATGCAGCCCATGATATGCTCATGTGCAGAATTTCCCTTGGAGCAAATGCAGCCCATGATATTCCAACCTCACAGTCCCCAGTCTCTAAATAAGAAACAGTATAGTTCCCTTCAATTATATATGGACCCAAAACCCTATAATTTACCTCAATTCTTTAGCATTAAGCTAGTGATCTAATCAGCAACCCTTAGAAAACTCAGAATTCCCATACTAAGTTTTGTTAATCAATGTACTTGACTAATCAATTATGATATTTGATTCCCAATTTGCCTTCAAATCCAGACCTTTATGACTTGGGATCAAGTTCACAAAGAAAATAGTTAAATTAAACCCCTATTTCAAATTCAGAAATCCAAAAGGATGCAAAAAACCCAGATCCCCAAATAAAAAAATCGGCTAAAACCAACCCAAATTGAGAGAAAACTAAGAATGCAGAGAGAAAGGTAAATACTTCAGTGAAAATGGGGAAGAAAGGAACCCAATAATTCAAAGAGAAATAATTAATTGAATCTAATGCACCAATCCGACGAAATGAACCCGTGTTTGCAGAAAGAACCAGCATTTTTCTCCAACAAAATCCCACAAACCACTGATTGATCCAAATCCAAAGACAATTTTCGCACAAATTAGTCCTACAAATCGATGAACATAGTTATTATGTAAAGAGATTGTTACCTTCAGTTATGTAAGAAGAAGGTTGGAAATGAGCTTCTCTTCTACTCATCTTGACCCAGTATGGATTTGAGATTTCAGTTGATGTGTTTTGAGGACTGAGGTTGGATAACAGAGCATATAGTTTAAAAAAAAAAATTAAAACGACGCTGTTTTGAAAATGGGACCCACGGTCCAAAATTTCTGTCCAAAAAACATGTCTGCGTAGAAGAGTTCATATATATATTGGCCCCTAGATATTAATTGTAGATCACTACGGATGATATACTCCATTCGTTTTTTTAATTTGCTGTTTTAAGGGAAAACACACACACACACACACACACACACACACACACACACACACACACACACATATATATATATATATATATATATATATATATATATATTAAGAAATGTAATTAATGATTTGTCTGATTTAGATATATAATTTTAATATTTTTTTAAAATTTATTAAAAAGATGAAAGATAAATAAATATATTAAAAGTTTAATAAAAAAAAATAAAAGATAAATAAATTAGTATTTAATACAAGGACAAAATGATAAATTAAGTCACTAATATTTTCTCAAAATCTACAAATAATATATAATAAGAAAAATATACCAGACTATAAAGAACAAATAAAAAGGATCGGATACGGTGTAATACTTATTATAGTGTGCCCCTAAATATTAATTGTAGGCTAAAGATGAATATTATACTATTTAAAATATTAAATGACTTTTGCATAATAAATATTGAGAATTCATATTCTTACAAAAGAAATAATATTTTCATAATTTTTCCTAATCACACTAATAATAAAAAAGATACACATTTAGGTAGGTGTAATTTGTGGAAATATCAAATATTTTTGTGAAAATAACATTTCCTAAAATATATAGTCAACACACGTACAAGCAGGATTACCCCAAATGACCAACTTCATTTGACACTTTAGGAAACATATGAACTAGGGTTGCCGCAGACTAAGACCTGATCAAATCCATAATCCATTGCCAGATATCTCTCTCTTCACCCTCAATTCATCTTTTCCTTCCAGTTCTTCCTCATCCTTCTACCTCAAAATCCCCATATCTAAAACCATTTCAGATATTCGACCAATAAAGTAACAGAAGTTCTTATTCTTTTGAAAATTCCTAGGAGCTCAATTTTGATCTTCTAAAAAGGAAGATCTGAATTCTTGCAATAGAAGATGGATGATGAAATTGAATCCATAGATCGAATTTCAGAATTGCCAGAACCCCTAATTCATGAAATCTTATCTTTCCTTTCTACAAAAGAAATCATGGCCACCAGCATCTTGTCCAAGAAATGGTACCACCTTTGGGCCTCATTCCCATTCTTGAAATTCAACGAATCCCAATTCGGAGTTGGGGAAGATCCACATATGTATCCAAACCAGGAGGAAGCCAGGTTAAAATTTTTAAACACAGTGAGTAACAACCTTAGAAGGTTCGAAGAGCATAGTAGCTTTGATCAAGCAATGCAAACACTCAAATTATCTGTATCTGTTGTGGACTCAAGAGTGGCTTCCCATGTTAACAACTGGATCGGGTTGGCTTAGCGCAATGACATCAAAAACTTAAAAATTAATTTTGGCAGACATGTAGATTCCGTTCAGTTCTACTATCTGCCTCAAGAAGTGTTCGCGTTGCACACTATCAAAGCCATCAAGTTAGAGGGTAAATGTAAGTTGGTCGGTTTTCCTACTTATAATGTTGTCAATTGTGCTTCTTTGAAATGTCTACAACTTTTTGAAGTTTACTTGAATGACCAAATGTACTTCGATCGTATAATATATAATTGTCTTTCTCTCGAACTTCTTGTTCTTCACGGTTGTTTTGGGCTAAAAAAGTTGCGGCTCATCAGCTGCCTTAAACTCGAAAAAATTAATTTGCTAGCCACTGTCAATAATGAAATTGAGGTGATCCAAGTACATGATGCGCCAAAGCTATATGTTTTCATGTTTAAGGGTAATATTAGTAGCCCTAGGCCGTGCAGATCCATCAACATCGATGCATGCCCTAAATTATGCATTGTGATTTTATCAGCCATTTCTGCTGTGGATGATCAGTGGGTTCATAAGCTTTTATCCAAACTTCCCAACCTTCAAGTGTTGATTCTGAGAATGTGTAGCAAATTGATGAGGGTTAGGTTTGCAAGTGATAGTCTCCAGTATCTTGGCTTAGTAGATTGTGAGTTGGTTTCTGAGGTGGTCATAGATGCTCCAAGGTTAATTGAGTTCCGATATAGTGGTGACCCCAACATCTTGTTAGTTCCGATGGATATTTCAGGTGACTACGGGGGGACAGCATATCTCACTGTTGGCCTTGAAACCAATATAACGTTTGACACTACTTGGTTCCTTGCGTTGAGGAAGTTAATTTTTCAAACAAAATATCAAATTTTAGAGTTAAGGGTCTTTGCTGTGGGTGATGACAATGAGATCACATTTAACTTGGAGGAAATTAGTGGAATGTCATCTCATCCATCAATTGTACATGAAATTGAGAAGCTGGAGCTAGTCTTGAGGCACTCGCCGTTGAATTATTCATCTCTTTTTAATGGCCTATTTTGGGCTTGTCATCCCCTTGCTATGTCTTTAAAGCTGGAAATTGAGGAGAAGGATGATATCATAAAGTTCCTACAGGATAATCTACAAGTACAGTTCCCAACTTGTTGTAGTTTGAGCCATGTCAAGTGTTGGCGGCATTATTTGAAAGATCTTACAGTTGAGAATTTGGACGGGATGCAAAGCATAGAAATCAACTTCAAATTGAGATGGTACTGATCGTATTCTCTCTCTCTCTCTCTCTCTATTTTCTTCATCTTTGATTATTATATTATGTGTGATATTAGAGCTTCATGGGTATTGGCATTTGATCCTAAATCGGGTTTTAATTTCTTCATTTTAAAATTTTGTTTTTTTTTAGTCAGAGCTAGATTTGCTCCTTCTGGGATTCCTTGCCTTATTGACCCAGATGCATTTTTTGAAGGCTTTAAAAAAAGGGAGTGATAATGTTGGATGAGTGATAAAGATAATATTGAGCGACTTGATATAGAGTGAGGATTCAGTAATCCTTATGTTTTTATTAGACTATGAATAGTCAGCTCCTACAATGTAATGTTTGAGACATTTTAATGCGAAAGGTTGGTGGAGTACTTTATGTTGTCGAATTTGTCGAATTTCAGTTTCAGATCAGCTTCATGTTATGTTTTAGCTTTGACAATATATGCAAATGTTGGTTAGGGGAGCAGGTGTTGCATGTCCAAGCAATTTGTTATTTTGGTGCTGCAAATTGAGGTGCTTTGGATGCAAGTCTTTATGGCTAATTAGTACAGTTTTACTTGTTTATAATCAGTTTTGAAATCTTCATGATTGGGGTAATTTCAATATGATTTTCGGTTCAGGATAGTTGGTTTGAGGTTTCTTATATGCTTATAAAAGGTTTTTAGATGCTATGGAGTTTAATTGGTTTTTATGGTTTTTGAATTTTGATTGGAGTTGAAAATTTGTAATCTCTTGTGGCTTTATCAAATTCTTATTGTTCGTCACTGTTTATATTTCTTTTAGTTATTAATGAAATTTCTATTTTTTTGATCAAAAAATAAATTAAAAAATGGAATGAATCTCCCTACCATTCACTCCATGTTAAACTCTTCACTCTATTATTTCTTTACTTTTTAATTTTTTTTATAGTATGTTATTATTAGAATATTCTATAGGTTAGTAAGGTCTTCAGCGTATATACTTTTGATAAGAGGAAGATCACAAACTTTTTGTTATCGATTACAATATTTGCATCTTGGTTGTACTTTCATTAGTGTACCTTCATATATAAAAATATCAGTTCTGGTACATCTGAAAATACAATTTGAATTTTTTTTATGAATACATTGGAAATGTTAGCAAAAATGTTTTATATGCCCATTTCATTTTCCAGATCACCTGAGATCATGATCTATATATCTATACTTGGAACTGGACGAATATGTTTCGTCATCTATCAGCGACTTCATCTAATATATTCTGTTTATATATTAGGTATATATATGCATGTAATGTAGAAGAGCTAGCAGGGTTTGACGAAAGATGAGTGAATGCATATAACAACGGGAAAGCAAGTACAAGTTTTAGGTCATCACATCACCTCAGTATTTAAAAAGGAAAGTTCAATATTCTAGTATTTAGGTTTTTGTTAGATAATCTAAGAGCTAGGTTAGGCACTTAGGCATATTTATTTGATGAGGAGAAGGAAACCAATGAGTTTTAAGCAGCTTAAATATATATAGTTTAATGAAACCTCTTTTTATAGAACTTTCAAGGTTGCTCGATAAATGATTGCTTGGTGACACATTGAAATACATATTTCAAACAATCAACACGGATGTATATATGTAATATTTTCAAACTATGATGACTTGAAGAAGACTAAAAATACAAACTTGACTCTTTAATTTGTTACATTGTAATTAAAAATGTTGTTCTTTAGTTTTAATGTTTGTCAAATTTCACCTTGCATGTATATATTTAATAATTAAACGTAGATCCCTCTCAATATCGAGTAAACTATGACCATTTATAGAAATTTAGATTTGCATAATTTTAACAACTAGACTCTCTAATACTTCAAAATTTAAGTCGATATATTTTTTTAAAATTTTAACACAAAAAATATCCAATTACCCTATACGTGTTATAATTTTTATATACAATTATAAATAAATTATTATTTAATGTGCATGAATAATATGAAAAGTAAGTTATTAATATTTTCTTAAAATTTACAAAGGGCAAATAAAAATAATCAAATTTTACTATCTAAAAAAGACAATTAAAAACTAATGGAGGGAGTAGTTCTTATGTATGGTAAAGAATCCTTCAAAACTATAGAAGTACTAGATATGTTTAGACGGACAATTTCATGTCAAGAATTTCAAGTTTTATACTGATATTATTGAGATTGTTATAAATTTTTTATTTTTTAAGTTTTAGTGTATATGCTTTATCTACCTATTTTATTTTTTATAATCGTACAATATTATAACTTGAATTTCTTAAAATTATTATTATGAAATATTATAATTTATTTATTATATATAACACGTGCAACAATCTTAATTGTCAAAATTATTAAAAAGATTACATATAACAAAATTAATTATTATAATGTTCCCCTAGATATTAATTATAGTCTAAAGATTATATATATACCCTACTGGTCCCAAGATATTAATTGTAAACTAATTAAAGAAGATATAATCCCTCGATCCGTTCTTAAAAAGGATGATTTAAAATATATATTTTTTCTTAAAAAGATAAGCCAATAAAAAAAATTAAAACGACTCATCATTGTATGTAATTTTGGAGAGCAGATTCTCTGTCCCCAAATTTCCTGTCCCCTTGTGTCTCTCCACTTAAATCTTGACACATAGTCTCTTACTTAACACTAATTAATTTTAAAATTAAAAAAAAAGAACATGTGTCAAGATTTAAATGGAGGGACACAAGGAAGACAGAGAATTTGGGAATAGAGGATCTGCTCTCGTAATTTTGAGGGGTTACTAACGATAAACTTAGAACTTTTTTATTTATTTTCTTTCCTCCACTTATACTTTCTTTAATTTGTGTAAAAAAATAAAATTTTTCATATTAATTATTATAATGGGCGCTAGATATTAGCCGTAGACTGTGATATCCTGAATATTAGTAATATTTCTTTTAATGGAAATATTAATTTATTAAATGAAGGTGAGAGATTTAACCTAACTATTAATAAAGGAAATGTGAAAAGAGTGGATTAATTTTTTTATGTGCCCATAGGGTATAAAATGATCGGAAAGAGAGACTTTTAATATAAAAGGCTCTAACTAAGAATGTACGAGACAATATAAATAGTATTTACTCATAATGAAAAGAAAGTAATATGTGGAGTTGAATAAATTTTAAAAGATGAAGTAAGGAATGATATTACTAAATGAATACCTTGATTATTCAAAATGAAAAGGGAAACCAATATGATTTAATTGAGAAATATTCTTGACATAAATCTACACGAGATTAAGGAAATAATTATATTATAATATAATTAATTTCGTTCAAAAGTATTATTTAGTGACAAATAAGGAAAATGGTGAGTACTACCATGAAGTATTTAAATTATATAAAGCCATCATTTTTAATGATGTATGTGCTAGCTATTTTTCTAGCTTAAAGAACTTTGGTGGATAAAAAATCCATGTATATTTATATGTAATATAAGTCCATATTAAATATTGGACCATGTCAAATCTGCTAGGTGTGCTTGCAAATAATTTAGTGTTATGGACCATATATTGTCTTACGTAAATAGGGGTAATAAGAATCCAAGTTATATAAATTTGGCCAAATTAATTTTTCATATAGGCATTCGAGCCTTCTTTATTTTTTTAATATGATATGAGTACATTGAGCCCACAGCAAAGTTGTACCCCGCCTTGCATTAGACCCAATTCGATAGCCATATTGGAGAAAAAAAGAACTGTTAGTTCAAATTAAAATAGTAGTGAGATGGTTATAGGTCAGTTAGTAAGCTAACAGTTAGTTGACAATTTAGTTAGTAGCTATAAGCTGTAGAGTGGCTGTAAGAGCCAAATTCATTATTTGAGCCAAGTAGCTACTAGCTAGATGACTGAATAGGGGCCAATAAATGGGCCAAGTAGACTGCAGAGTAGTAAGAGGCTTTTAAGCCTTGTAGGGGTTGTGTAGTGGTAATGATGAAGGCCAATGTAGGGCAGAGTAATTAAGAGCTAAAGAGAGCAACCAGGTAGAGATAATGATAGAGAAAAACAATAGGCCAAGTAGGCTGATTGAGAGAGAGAGAGAAAGAAAGCTCAGCCATATATTGCCATACAATGCACCTGAAATCAAATAACTTCTATACTTATCCGCGTTCCAAAAGTAATATCAATAGCAGTCCATTAGATTGAGAGAGTAGCAAAGCTACGACTGAAAAGGAAAGAAGGACTGAGCAGCAAAACTACTTCAATCTTTAGAAGTTAGCAAGGTAAGCAATCTTAGACTCTTTCCATTCTTTTTCCATTTCATATTTGATAGCAGAATGGGCTGTTAGTGGCTATAGTATTAAATAAGACTATAGTGGTTGTTATGATAATATTTGAGCCTTGTGTGGATGTTGAGGCATTATATGGAGACCCTTAATAAATCAAAAGCCAAAAGGCTGGGGAAAATGGACAGGAAATTTGTGGTTACATGTAAATAAAATCATGTTCACCAATTGTTTGATTAAATGTCCAAGTAGGGGCTGTTATAGTATAAAAGTATGCTAGCTATGAATTAGAGTTCAATCATGTCTACGGGCTCGATGAATGCCTCAAACATGCTTCTATGCTTAAAAATAACATGTTGTAGTATAACTTACATGCTATGATAATTTTATTTTAGATAGTAGAGTACATTACTCCACGATCGTAGAGTGCAACTCCACAATCGTAGAATGCAACTCCACGATAATAGATCTCAACTTAAAGTCAAATGTGGTTCCCCCCCACCCACTCACCCACCCACCCACTTCGAGTCTCAAATTAGAACACTGTAAATTAATGTTCCCGGATTAATGGAAGAAGAATTAAAAGCCTATTAGGGTCTGTTTTGAACAAAATATATAATTTCTACATTTAGATGTATTAAACCATGAACATATAGTATACAGAAAGTACTTGTGGTGATAAAACTTGTACTTGAAAGCTTGAAGGCTGTTATGGTGGTTTAGTATTAACTCATGCTAATAATGCCTAGAAATAAGTTATTTTGGTATTGATACATGAGAAAAGTTTCAACCTTGTTAGAGTATGTGATGATGAGTTTTAAGGATAATTTAATGTTATATGAATGTCTAGATAACCCTTGAATCATAGCTTGGGGACTGTTTGTCAGTAATAGCCAAAAATGTGCTTAAACTCTAGATTAGAGGACTGTTTTGGTCAAGGTCAGTAACTGAACTTTTGAGTCAGTAAAGGGACCATAATATGTCCATAATTAACATTTAAATTTTTTTCCTTAACTTAGTTGAGGTCCATATTGATCGTACTACTCAGTTTTCATGTTTAAGAGCCATACAAAGTAAGTTTTAAAGTGTCATCTAACACTTAAACGAAGAGAGGCCACACCTGAACCTTGTAGACAAGTTTCAATAGCTATAATATGGCATAAGTAAGCTACACAAGTTAAAGAAACCAAGTCTAAACCATTTTAAATATTGGACTTGTTAAAAATCATGTATTAGGTCAAAAGTGGTCTGTTTTGGGTAAATTTTAGTACCTAAATTTATACGTAAGACTGTAATGAACTCATATAAAGTTGTTAATGCATGCTTGTGATGATTCCTAATCATTGATATGACCAAAGCTAGTAAGAAACCCAAGTTATGGTCTATTTTTCAAGCCTAAAGTAAGCTTTGATAGGTCAAAATTGGTTAGATGATTAAACAAAGTGAGATGATGATAAAAGTAATCTTAGGCAACTAAATACACATGCCTAGACTTTACTCCAAGTAGCCACAACTGACAGAAATTTAAGAAGTGTCGAAATCAGTTTTGGGGAAAAAGTGTTAAACTGTCCAATTTGATCTTTAGTTAAAGTAGGCCTAATTGATATGAATGAGGAACCTAAACCTTATTAAAATAC